>OY744535.1:94407852-94415352 GCA_963556195.1 Sepiola atlantica
TTAGACGTAAAACTTGATTGACCGTCAGACAAGGATCAAAATATAGTATATGCTATGTCCAAAGATAATACAATACAATCGTATGGTTTACGTTGGCGCTGTAATATTATACATGGATATATTTTACACACTTTTACAAGGGCTTTGCTGATGGACTTCAATAATATTCTGAAACTGCATTAACTAAAGTACATAGATAAATATGTTTACGTTGAATAAAAATGATACAATACAATCGTAGGGGGTGTGTTCGCGCCGACATACTATGTATGGATATGTTACAAACTTTTACAAGGGTTTTGGTGATGAACCTCAATACTATTCTGAAACTGCATCAACTAAATTACTTAGATAAATGTGTTTACGTTGAATAAAAGTGGTACAATAATATCGTGGGGTATTCGTTCGCTCTGGATGTCCAGAGAATGCACGACGGGAATATACAACGGATTTAGAATACAGCTGTTAAACTTTCATAAGTCTGGCTACTTACAGTATAATATGCACAGAAATAAATCAGCGAGATTCGCGGATATAAAGTTACGAAGTTGTTCAACAACAGAAAAATTAATGCCCATTGTGAAAATAAATTGTAGAAAAGTACCGTAAGCTTAAAATGAACATTTATTTACGACGATTCAATCACAGGTAGTGTTTTGTCCTCGGGCTGGCCACCTCTATTTTGCAAGCCGCTATTTCGTATGACTGGCTGAAATGATCGATCAGTCAGCCTTGTTCTTTGACAGAACGTGGCTCATGTCACGAAGTGAAATACGTGTTAACACAGATACATATACAGGGTGGGCAAAAATAAGGGTCCTATTTTTAAAAATTCATAACTTTTTTATTTATTGATTTAAAAAAATTTTTTTTTTAGAATAAGTAAAGGACCCCTTCCGAAGCAAGCATGAGCCGTATTAGCCCTAAGGAACGTACCCTCATTTAGAAAACATTATTTTTGCTTACAAAACTCAAAACAGTGTAAAAAACAATACTTTAGTTTTTGTAAGTTTTAAGAAGTGTTTTTCGGCTAAAATTTGTTTTGTTTATTTCAAAAAATCTCGGAAGGGTCAGTCTACACACACATAAAGTTTGGTGAGTTTAACTTTTATTTTGTGGAAGTTATTCAAATTCAAGTTATTCAAATTTAAAGATAGGACCATTATTTTGGCCCACCCTGTAGTTAGAAGTTTATATTATCATGAAGTCTACATAAAGTTTACGTCACTCTAAAACTATATTTATTGAAAACATTTGGGTTAGAGGGTTTACCCAGTTTTTTAAAATGTAATTCTCCTTGTGAGGTTGGTTGAGGCGTTTTCTAAGTCATTCTAAGGTACATTTGTGTTGGGAACGAAGGATGCCGTCAATCTCTCAAATTTCTTGTTTTCTCTGTATGAGTTCAAATTGAGCTTGGGTTTAGAAGTGCCATGATAAAAATAAAAACATTTTATGGAGAAGTAACGTTTATAAATTATTTTCATTTTAGGTTCAAAACATAACGGAATTTTTATCATCTCTTATCAATCAGAAATTTATTTGGGAGGTACGCCCTTATATATATATATATATATATATATATATATATATATATATATATATATATATATATATATATATATATATATATCTTATACGTACGTAAAAGTAATCCATGGACACATGTTTCTGGCTCACAGTCATCATCAGCATGGCTAACTTAGACAAAGATCGAACCTTGGGTAGTGATGTATATAGTCCAGCGTTCTACCACTGGACCGCTCTGTCTAGAAATATGAACGATTTTTATCACCTAAATGTTTAATGTATTTTAATGAGATATATATATATATATATATATATATATATATATATAACTTCTTTGTAAAATGGTAGAACAAATCCCAGCAGAGTGCTCGATTAATTAAGAATTAAAGTTAAAAATTAAGAGCATAATATTTATTTATTCTGGTACAGAAAAATTAGTACAACATTCGTACCGTCGGTTTCAAGCACGGAAGGTCTTACCCATTCGGCTCTCTTCAGCTTCTGAAGCTTCAAAACAGATGACAACAGAAGCTGAAGAGAGCCGGATGGGTAAGACCTTCCGTGCTTGAAACCGACGGTACGAATGTTGTACTAATTTTTCTGTACCAGAATAAATAAATATATATATATATATATATATATATATATATATATATTCTTTTTATCTCCATACTTTTTCTATCTCTCTTTCTTTTAACTTTTATATATTTCTATTATATTTCTCTTCTTTTTCCTCTCGTAAGACTGTTACAGTGTTTTTCTGCTGCCCTAACCCTAATCCTTACCCAAACCCTAACCCTAACCTTAAACCTAACCCTCATACTTTTGTTTATTTGTTTATTCTAGATTTTATCTGCATGGATTCACACCGACATTTTTTATTCATCCTATACCAGGAAGTTATATTTTTCGGCAATGGACCTTTTTTTGGCTTTTGAAGTTTTTACTAGTTTTCCGAGGATTCATATATTTGTATTTTTTGTCTATTTCTCCCGCTGTCATTCACTTCTAGTCTCTTTTTCCCTCTCTTTCTCTCTCTGTCTTCTCTTCTAGTCCATCTCTCTTTCTCTTTCCCTCTCTGTCTTTCTCTTCTAGTTTCTATCTCCCTCTCTTTCTCCCTCTGTATTTCTCTCTCGGTCTTTCTTTTCTGGCGTATCTGTCTCTATCTCTCTTTCTCTCTCTCTCTCTGTTTTGTCTCTCTACTTAACAATATCTCCCTCCCTTTTCTGTATTTACCTCCCTCTCTCTATGATAGTCACTATATACTACTTATAAATACTTCTGATAACATATCAGCTGGTCATACATATCTAAGTATTTGTCCAAACTCCATCCCCTCTTTTCATGGCCATTGTATCCATGCCATATTATATCCCCAGGCGTTAGGAAATAATTCCTACGGTTTTGTAGGAATCTTCGAATCATGCCCTTGATTGAATACTCCGGCAGCTAGAATTACAAACGCTATTATGCTTAACGCTGCCGAAATCAGCAGGCAAAGTTCCCGCTAGTCAAAGATCATATATATAAAAAGCTTTTATTTGTAATTTAATAAGCATATCAATCTTTGTATATATATATATATATATATATATATATATATATATATATATATATATATATATATATATATATAATATATATATATATATATATATATATATAGTACGTCAATGAAAATTAATAAGACCTGCAAATGGAAGCAAATCGGTATTTTCAGTTGTTCAAAACAAGGAGCAGTTTAGTTAATACAAACATTTATTTTTCATCTCTTTCTTTCCTTAAACCAGGCTTTTCAAAGATTAAAATCTTATCATCAGAGGAAAAATTATGATTGATAAGTTGACAGGATAGGACTGTCAAAGTTCTAAATTTGAAAAGTTTTCTTTTAAAATTAAAAAATTTTAAAAATAAAAAAAAATATTTGAAAGTTCGAACGGGCATGGGAATCACCAATAACGAAATCCAAAAAACGTGGGGCTCAGAAATATTGGTAAATCCAGAGGAATCTGTATAAAAATCCAACGACGGCGATTCCACTCAGGTCTGTTGTCCACGGAGAGGAATCAAATATATATATATATATATCTTATCGTGGTCAATATTTTTGCTCTATCCAGTATATTGAGCTTTCCTTATTTCACAATAGGTCCAACTGTCTGAAAGTTTACCTTTTAGTTATAATTTACATATATGTATATATATATATATATATATATATATAGAGAGAGAGAGAGAGAGAGAGAGAAAGAGAGAGAGAGAGAGAGAAATATATATATATATATATATATATATATATATATGAAAGCTTCTATATTCAATTATATGATACTGATCCAACAATGCTTTTAAATGAACGATTAATATTCTTTATATATATATATATATATATATATATATATATATATATATATATATATATATATATATATATATATATATATATATATTTATATATATATATATATGTGTGTGTGTGTAATGTAGAAATTATGAAACAAAAGTAAAGTTACAGACTTCACAAAATTATAATCATCATCAGATATTTTAAAAAGGAAATAAAATAAACCATGAGAATGCTCTTTAATCCATTGATTTTCAAAGAAATAACAGTTTTAATCTTAAGGAAACTTAAGAAATGTTGCTGAATTCATTATTGAAACATTTTTTGGACAAATTTTATTGAAAAATAACATTATTTTCTTTAAAATCAATACTTACTAATAATAAGCAACTGTTTAATTCTTTGAAAATCAATAGATTAAAGACATTCTCATGTGTTTTCCTTGTTTTAACGACATGATTATGATGATAAAATTGCCAAGTCAGTAAGTTTTTTTTCGTTTCATTATTTCATGATGTCTAATTTAAATGGATTGCCCTCAATATCAAGCGTATCCCTATCACCATATGATCTAATATAAAAAGTAAAAAAATATGTATATATATATATATATATACATATTTTTTAACTTTTTATATTAGATCATATGGTGATAGGGACATATCTAGCCTGTTTACCTGTGTTCCATTTCTTGAAACGATTAATATATGTGCTGATGCCTTATATCGTGGTCAACTGCCCATTCCTCCTATTCCTGAAAATGTTTTCGTGGAGTTGATGAAATTTGCTACGATGTCGGTTGAATTCAGTTTTGACGACATTATGTACAGACAAATTGATGGTGTATCTATGGGCTCTCCCTTAGGACCAGCATTGGCCAATATTTTTGTTGGTTTTCATGAAGAAGGTCTCCTATCTGGTCCAAATAGACCAGATATCTACTTTCGTTATGTTGACGACACTTTTTGTCTGTTCAACAATGAAACGGAAGCGGACGTTTTTTTTACGTCCCTTAACAATATTCATCCAGCTCTTAAATTCACAATTGATAAGGAAGCTAATTCTTCACTGCCATTCCTTGATGTATTAGTTAATAAAGCTTCCTGTGGTTTCGTAACATCAGTATATCGGAAACCTACCTTTACTGGTCTTTATACTCGTTGGGACTCATTTTGTCCCACAAAACAAAAATGTAATCTTATTAAGACCCTTACCCATAGGGCCTTAAAGATTTGTTCGAAGACCAAGCTGGATGAAGAAATTAAATTTATTACTAAGACCCTCTGTAACAATGGCTATCCTTTAGACATTGTACAATCTACGATTAAAACAAAATATTACATTTTTACAAAAGCAAACCAGCTTCTGTAGACAGATGCCCTATTTACCTTCGCCTACCTTGTCTTGGTAATATTAGTGATAGATTCGCCAAACAAATCTCTTTGTCTGTACAACAATGTTATTTTGCTGCGAATACACGTGTTGTTTTTTCCTCTCGTCCAATCTTGACTTCTATTCGAAAAGATGTCCTTCCCCCACATCATAATAATTTCATTATTTATTTATTTAAATGTAGTTGCAGTATGCACTACGTCGGGATGACGTCACAGAGATTGGACATCCGGGTCAAACAACACGTGCCCACAAAAATTCGCAATGCAAATTATTTACCAACTGACGATTTGAATAATACTTATGGTTCGTCGATAGGTCAACATCTCATAAATAACCGCACCTGTGCCTCTAAATTCAGTGTCAACTTATTCTCCATTCTTAGTAAGTCACACTCCCCTTATCATCTCAAGATCCTAGAAACAATTTATATTAAGTCCTTGAGACCTTCTCTTTGCAAACAAAGAGAAAATCTCCTAGGGCTTAATGTTGTTTCTATTTGATTGAACTTTTTTTTTTCTTTTTTTTTTAATTCTTTTTTTTACCCCTTTCCCTCGCTATAATTCTCATAGCATCTTTTATATTTTTTATACATTACCTCGATATTTGGCTCTGTTGAGCGAGGTACGAAACTTGTCAGCTGCCCTTTCATCTTTTTAATTTCTTAAATTCATTATGAATAATAAATAGTGTCTCTTCAATGCCATTTTAAAGTTTTGTACGACAAAAAAATATTTAAATATATATATATATGTATATATTTATATATATATATATATATATATATATATATAATATAAATCAAACTCATCAGGATCGACTTAATCACAATATCAATTAAGAATAATAAAACAACTTCAATATAAAATAAAATTATGACATTCAATACTTAAAACTGCAGATATTAATCTCAGCTGAATGACTGAACTTTACCTTAACCCTAACTCTAACCTTTACCTTACAACTGCAGATATTTATCCCAGCTCACTGATTGAACCTTACCCTTACCCTAAATCAAACATGTACCCTAAAACTGCAGATATTCAAATCAGCTCAATGATTGAACCTTACCCTAACCTTAACTCAAATCTCTACCCTAAAACTGCAGATATTCCACTCAGCTCAATCATTGAACCTTACACTAAACTTAACTCTAACCTTAACCCTAAACCTGCACAAATTCCACTCAGCTCAATGATTGAACCTAACCCTAACTCTAACTCTAACCTTTACCCTAATAACTCAGCTCAATGATTGAAGCTTACCCTAACCTTAACTCTAACCCCTACCCTTAAACTACAGATATTCAACTCAGCTAAATCATTGAAACTTTACCCTAACCTTAACTCTAACCTATGCCCTAAAACTGCAGATATTCAACTCAGCTCAATGATTGAACCTTACGCTTACCCTAACTTTAACCTTAACACTAAACCTGTAAATATTTAACTCAGCTCAATCATTGAACGTTACCTTAACTTTAACTCTAATCACTACACTAAAACTGCATATATTCAACTAAACTCAATGATTTAACCTTACCCTAACCCTAACTCTGACCTATACTCTAAACCTACAGATATTCAACTCAGTTCAATGATTGAACCATAACATAATCCTAACTCTAACCCTTACCCTAAAACTGCAGATATTCAACTCAGCTTAATGATTGAACCTTACTCTAACTCTAACTCTAACCTCTAGCCTAAAACTGCAGATATTCAACTCAGCTCAATGATTGAACCTTACCGTATGTCTAACTATAACCTGTACCCTAAAACTGCAGATATTCAACTCAGCTCAATAGTTGAACCTTAAGGGGAGGTGTCGTTACTGTAGAATAAGTTTAGACAAATACATTTATATGAGTTCTGAATATAAGGCGTACGATTGTTATATAGACAGTTAAAGATATTTTAATTGTTTACGTTTTAACTCAAATATGTCAAGGCTTTTACAAAGCAGAACAAATAGAACTTTAAAAAACATCAACGTTGTTATCTTATTGATTATAATCTATTAAATTAGTAAATAATTAAAAAACATATATGTAAATTTAAAATACTTCTACTAACAATAATAGACAAAGCTAAGAGTCCGAGTGAAAAACGAGCAGTCTGACTCATTTGAGACCACCATAGGCGACAGCCTCTCACCGGTGCTCTTCACCTGCTACATCGCTGCAGCACTCTCATCCGTCCGAGAAAGCTTTAACAGACCCAACCCACCAGTCTCCA
>OY744535.1:94420352-94482852 GCA_963556195.1 Sepiola atlantica
ATCACTATCCCTGTGACAGGACCACAGGCAAAATAAGCCTGGGCCTGGCGTGGCCACACACACCAAAATATGAATAATGCACAATAATAACAATACAAGCCGTGGGACTCAGGAGAAAGACCTGAGTGTCATGATGGGCAGGTGCTCCCTCGTTAGCCAACATGGGGGACCCGGTCCGCATCCTGCGAATGTTGGCCCTTCTCATTTCAGAAACAAGACAACGGACAAGAACCAGGTAAGTAACCTCTCTGATTCCAGGTATGACAAGGACACAGACCAGAGACAAGAAAACCAGAGCGAAAACAGCAAACTGGAAAGATATAGAAAGAAATGGACCATGAAAGAGAACAGACTGGTGATGGAGTGCTACTATAAAAGCCGCTACCCTATAGAAAGAGGCTATCGAAAACGAATGAAACATCTCTGGGACATTGCTAGTGACTACCATACAACGGAACAAAGGATAGCAGATCAAGCAAGACAGATCCTCAAGCGAGGATGGTTCTCGGAGATGGAACTGACGGAAATCAGACAGAAGGCTAATGGCGAAACGGAGCAAGAAACACCACCAAAGGAGAGACCACAGGAAGAGAACGGGCAAAACATACACACTGAAACTGAAGAGATTGAAGACTACGGAATCACAGAACCGGGGGAGATAGAAGACTGCGAAACCACAGAACCTGCTGAGATAGAACTCAACGAAAAAGAAGCAAGTGAAGTGGAGAACATAAGACGATACATGTTAGAAAACAAAACAAAACTCCCATCTCTCAGGAATGAAGTAGCGAAGAAGTTACAAGCAGAAACAGAAAGAGTAAACAGACTCCTCACACACATCCCAACAGAAACTATTACAGACCTAAACAACCTGATATATGCAGGGGCAAAATCGGTAAGTATGAAACTAAGAAATGAAGAGAATGGACAAAAGAGAGGACCGACAAAACCTGGATGGGAAATCAGACTGGAAACCCAGATCACCAAACTTCGGAAAGAAGCTAAAACCGTGAACAGAAGGAAGGAGGACATGAAACGATTAAGAAGCAAAAATCAGAAACGCAAGGAAAAACTAAATGAGAAACATGAAGAAATAAAACAAAGGATAGCAGCAATAGAAGGAAGACTGAGACGATACAGGTACAAATCAGAACAGAGCAAACACAACAGGACCTTTGAAAACAATGAAAGCCAGTTTTACAAAAACGTAAATGGAGAAAAAACAACGACAGAGCAACCGAACCCAACAGAAAGAAAACAATTCTGGAGCAAGATATGGGAAGAACCAAAAAAGCACAACAAGAATACCCAATGGTTGAAAAACATGAAAGATGAACTGCAAGAAATCGAAGAAGGAACCGAAACAGAAATCAACTAAGAAACGATCAAGAAAACCCTAAGAAAAATGGCAAACTGGAGAGCACCAGGCCACGATGGAATACATGCATACTGGTTTAAAAAATTCACGAGCCTGCATGAAAGAATAGCGCAGAAACTGAGCGGATGTATCCGCAAAACAGACATACCAGAATGGATGACGGAAGGAAGAACAACACTAATACAAAAAGACCCCAAAAAGGGAACGACCCCCAGCAACTACAGACCGATAACATGTCTACCAATAATGTGGAAAATTCTCACAGCACAACTGAGAGAACAAATCTACCAATCCCTGGACAAACGTGGACTGCTCCCCGAGGAACAAAAAGGATGCCGGAAAGGTCAAAGAGGGGCACATGATCTACTATACATTGATCAAAAGACCCTGAAGGAGGTGAAGAGCAGACAAAAGAACATAACCTCATCCAGAAAGCAATGGAAACATGGAGACTAAAACTGACAGCCGGAGGACAATACCTGTCTGAGATAAAAATACAGAGAGGCATTTTTTAAGGAGACTCTCTATCACCACTACTGTTTATAATAGCCATGATGCCACTCAACTACATACTCAGAAAGTGTGATGCCGGATACAGGTTTACGGATACAGAACAAAGAATAAACCACCTGATGTACATGGATGACCTTAAACTGTTTGCAAAAAACAAAAAAGAACTGGAAAAGCTGATAAACACAACCAGGATATTCAGCCAGGATATCCAAATGGAGTTTGGAATAGAAAAATGTGCACTGCTAGAGATCAAAAGAGGAAAACTGGAGACGACAGAAGGTATAGAACTCCCCAACCAAGAGGAGATGAGGGCGTTAGGAGAACAAGATAGCTACAAATACCTGGGAGTTCTGGAAGCAGACACAATTAAATATACAGAAATGAAAGAGAAGATTGGAAAAGAATATCTACGAAGAACAAGGAAACTCTTAGAAACTAAACTATATAGCAGAAACCTAGTAAAAGGGATAAACACATGGGCTGTATCACTAATAAGATACTCTTGACCATTCATAGGCTGGACCAAAGAAGAACTCAGGCACCTTGACCAAAGAACTAGAAAACTAATGACTATGCACAATGCACATCACCCAAAAGACGACACGGACAGACTCTACGTGAAAAGAAATGAAGGAGGTAGAGGACTGGTAAGTATAGAAGACTGTGTGGAAAACACCAAAAAAGAGCTGGAGAAATATGTAACCCAGAACACGGAAAGACTGATCACCACAGCAAGAGACACCAGCCCAACAAACGACCCCGGAAGCACTGAACCCAGAAACAAAAGGACAAGAAAGGAAAAGTGGGAAGAAAAACAACTACATGGACGCTTTATAAGACTCACAAGCGATGAAGCCAATGAAAACAGCTGGGCATGGCTAAGAAAAGGAAACCTGAACAGAGAAACGGAATCTCTGCTAACGGCCGCACAGAACAATGCGATTAGGACAAACTTTATTAAAGCAAAGATAGATAAAACCCAGGAAAACAGCAAATGCAGATTGTGTGGACAAAGAGACGAAACGATAAATCATATAATAAGTGTATGCAGCAAGCTAGCACAAAGGGAATACAAGAACAGACATGACAGCATGGGGAAAGAAGTACACCGGGAAATGTGCAAACAACTGAATTTCGAATATGCAAGAAAACGGTACAAACACAAACCAGAAACTGTACTAGAAAACGAAAAACACAAAATCATATGGGATATGAATGTACAAACAGACAAACCCATAACAGCAAGGAGACCGGATATGATAATAATCAACAAGAAAGAAAAATCCTGCAAAATCGTGGACTTTGCCGTTCCAGCAGTCCACAGAGTGAAGATCAAAGAGACGGAAAAGAGAAACAAATATACTGAACTTGCCAGAGAATTGAAAGGAATATGGAACATGAAGAAAGTCAGTATAACACCAATAATCATAGGAGCACTAGGAACAGTCCCCAAAAACATGGAGAAAAGACTAGGAGAAATAGGAATCAAAGGAATAACTGAGACCATACAAAGGACAGTAATGATCAAAACAGCTACAATCCTGAGAAATGTCCTCGAATGTGGAAACCAACCCACATAAGCAACGAATGGAGAAAAAACACATGGAAGCACAAAACAACAGAACCGGGGAAAATACAACCGCACGAGAGAGGCGCAAGCATAGGTTGACGCCACGAAAATTATGGACAGAGGGTCGAGGAGGGAAAGCGCAAAACCAGACCTCCACTGGAAGAGCGCGGACAGCTCTGGGACCTTGGGAAGGCTTGTTGCCACTCGGGCCCCAGAGGGGACCAATGGCCCTTATCAGCGGGAAATCGTTGGTAGGTGGCTGTTGCGATTACTGCAAGGTCATCAGCGGTGATGAACGAAAAGAGGTGGAGCATACTGGAGGCCTGAGAAGACTTGTTGTCACTCGGACTCCAGGGAATACCACAGGTTGTCGGCAGTGGGTGACCACTGACGATGACCAGTGTGATAACTCCTAGTGAGTAAATAATAATAATAATAATAATAATAATAATAATAATAATAATAATAATAATAATAATAATAATAATAATAATAATAATAATAATAATGTGAAGACCGAGGAGGGACAGCACAAACCAGACTTCCACTTGAAGTGCAGAGACTGTTGGGACCTTGAAGAGGCTTATTGCCACCCAAATCCCAGAGAAGACCAATGGTCCTTACCAGCGAGAAATCAATCGTAAACGACTGTTGCGATACTGCACATTTATTTGTGGTGACTATCGAAAAGAGGTGAGGAATACTGGCAATCTGGGGAGACTTGTTGTCACTCAGACTCCAGGGGATACTACCGGTTGTCGGTGAGCAATCACTGATGACCTGTGTTGGAACTCCTAGTGAGTACAAAAAAAAAATAATAATAATAATAATAATAATAATAATAATAATAATAATAATAATAATAATAATAATAATAATAATAATAATAATAATAATAATAATAATAACAAATATAATAATAATAATAAAAATAATTATAATAAAAATAAAAAAATAATAATGATAATAATAATAATAAAACAAATATTAAAAATAATTATAATAAAAAATAAAATAATAATGATAATAATAATAAGAAGATATGATAACAATAATAATAATAATAAATAAATAATAATAAAAAAATAATAATAAATAAATAATAATAAAAATAATTATGATAAAATATAATACTAATACTATACTAATACAAATAATTATGATAAAAATAATAATAATAATAAAAAAATAATAATAATAAAAATAATAATAACATAACCTATCTAGTGCGTATATTAGTGTTAAGATAGTACCACTGTACTTAGCAGCATGCTTCTGTGTTGTTAGTAGTTTCTCTGGATGACGTTTTTTGTCAGATCCATATATATATATATATATATATATATATATATATATATATATATATATATATATATATATATATAAATAAATATATATGAGATAATTTATTTCATTTTGACTACAAAATTGATTTTGTTTCACGAGAGCGATTTGAAGCGCTCCCGATCGTCAGGTCATGAAAATTCATTATGCCTGTTAAGATAAGTTCAGAATCACACACAGTTTTATGAAGGTGACAGAAATTTAAAATAAAAATTAAAAATTGAATATGAATAGAAACAAAAAAAAACAAAAGCAAAAAGCAAAAATAGAAATACAAGTAAGAAGAAAAAGAAAAAGAAAAAGAAGAAGAAAAAAAAGAAGGAAATATTAAGAGCTACACGGGAAGAATAGAAAAGAAATAGAAAGAGGTGAAGAGAACGCAGACGTGATTTGGTGAAGGTTGGTCGAAATATGAAAGCGTCAACGCGTGTCAAAAAAGAAAACTCCGTCTGGGTCTTGCGTTTTGCAGAAATGGGCAAGTAACCGATTATCAATTTGGTAATATGTCTATGTAGGGGGGAGGGAGGGAGAGAGGTAAGATGTCGACATCTTACCTCCACCCTCCAAGACCCAGACAGAGTTTTCTTTTTTGACACGCGTTGACGCTTTCATATTTCGACCAACCTTCACCAAATCACGTCTGCGTTCTCTTCATCTTTTTCTATTTCTTGTCTATGTCCCGTGTATCTCTTAATATTTCCTTCTTCCTTTTTTTCTTCTTTTTCTTTTTCTTTTTCTTCTTACTTGTATTTCTATTTTTGTTTTTTGCTTTTGTTTTTGTTTTTGTTTCTATTCATATTCAGTTTTTAATTTTTATTTTTAATTTCTGTCACCTTCATAAAACTGTGTGTGATTCTGAACTTATCTTAACAGGCATAATGAATGTTCATGACCTGACGTTCGGGAGCGCTTCAAATCGCTCTCGTGAAACAAAATCAATTTTGTAGTCAAAATAAAATAAATTATCTCATATATATTTATATTTCTGCTCTCTATTTTTATTGAGCACTCTAATAAACCCGGTTCAACTCCCCGGGATTTATACGCTGTGGATATATACCATACCCGGATTATATATATATATATATATATATATATATATATATATATATATATATATATATATATATATATATATATATATATATATATATATATATATATATATATATATATATATATATATATATATAGTCTAAAGAAGCTTTGAGTTATTTTAAATAAAAATAAATAAAAATGCAGTTTAAATTCCGAGAGAAACTAACTAAATCCAAAATATTGCAGACTTAACATTCGTTGGAAAATTCATGAATAAAAAAATATAATAGTAAGTAAATAAAATAAAAAGGGGGGTTAAGTATCTAACAGTGAACCTTTTCGATATCTTTCCTGATTATGTTTTTCAAATTGTATGACTTTGATGGATTGTATAGATTCAACAAAAAAGTATGTTTTTGGGTTGACATATTTGATGTTATATATTTTTATGTATTTTTGTATATATTTTTATATATTTTCAAAGTGTAATTTTATTAGCTGTAGTGATATAACTATGATAATGATCCTCTGAGGGGAAGAGTTATCTTTGAAAACTGTGGGGGTCGTCATACCTTTTTTTGGTGATAACTTCCTCCACAAATAAAAATAATAATAAGAAAACTTACATGCAAAATCAACGGAAGTTTATTTACTGAAATAAACTATTAACAAATAGAATATATTTCTTTTGTAATGAGTTCATAAGTCCTTTCTTTATTTTCATGGTAAGTAAAAAGAAGAATGTCTTTTCTTTTGTTGAATGTTCATTTGTTATAAAATGTTAAAAGAGGCAATAGGTAATGTTCACCTGTGAAATTGTATGAAGCGCGCGAAAGGGTGAAATGGAAGAGTGATAGTAAGATGCGTGTAACCTCCGGATGAAAAGTCAGTTGAAAGAGAAAGTCAGTTGAAATATCACGTGGTGTGCTCTCAACTACGTCCACTCGTTTTGAGTTGATTTAATATATAAGGCCACATCGGAATTTGTGTGGGCGTTATTTTTTATTTGTCACGCGCCAATACAATTATTTTCACTCTGCGCGCCTAAATTGTATTTATCCCAAACAACAATTTTTATTCGAATCTTAACCGTGTCATGAGCTAAGGACGTTAAGATACTTTGCTTGAACTTTGAATTCTAATAAAATTTGATTGGCACCTTATTTTATTATTTCATTTTATATTATAATATTAATGCTCTATCCAGTATATTGAGCTTCAGTTTTTATCCGGATGTTTCACTAATTATAAGATATTAGTTGACGCTTATATCTTTTGTTGAATTGCTTCATCCAAAGGTACTTAAGCTTTATTTTTTATTTATTTTTTAATGCAACTTTGATTCCTATATAATTTTATTGCTAGCTACCATATTGCAGAATGGTTCTTTGATATAGTTTTTAGATAGTATTATTATTATTTTTATTTTTTTATTATTGTTATAATTAATGTTATTTAATATGCAAATTACTATATCATACGGTAGTCTTAAGGGTAATATATTATTATTATTTTATCATTATTTTTTTTTTATGTATATATTAGTGATATTTTAAGCTGAATTATTTCGACACTTGATTATTGGGGAAATGGTCGTATAATCAGTACCATTGGAGAGCCATGAATATTATAACTGTCCTGTTTTTAAATCTCCGAAACATTTACTTGGTAAACAGCTGATGATCCCCGTGTTAATAATAGACGCTTAAGGTCTCCTGTTTTTGTTTCACTCTTAGATAATTAAGCCCCCCTTTTTTTTTCTTTTTTTTTTACTTATATTTTTTCATTTATTTATTTTCCAACGAATGTTAAGTCTGCAATATCTTGGATTTAGTTGGTTTGTCTGGGAATTTAAACTGCATTTTACATTTTTTTTTTTTTTTTTTTTTTTTTTTTTTTTAATGACTCAAAGCTTCTTTAGACTATATATATATATATATATATATATATATATATATATATATATATATATATATATATATATATATATATATATATTGTGTGTGTATTTAGCCAGCATATTTTCATTTAGGCAAACATTATTAAAAAACACGGAGTGGTTTTGTTTGATGCGACTTTTTTTTATTTATTCAATTTTCCGAATTGTCCATCTAATGTTTCTGTCAAATTGATGTAAATATGATCCATGGGTTTCTTGTTCCATTCTTTTTTCTTTTTTGCATGTACTTTCGATTTGAATCGTCAAATCATCTTCGGGCGGTATTAGTTTTAGTGCTTTACAAATTATGACTTTACTGTTGTGCTCATTTTTGAATTATAACGGCAAGTAGTTTATAACTTGAAAAAGCGTCTGTAAAGTTGAAATGTACATGAAAGCGTGATGGCGTTCTACACATATGAGTTATTTAAAAGTTTGACTGTTTAAACCGTTAAGAAATTGATGACGTTAAAGAAAGTGCATACAATTCAAACGCATAACTACCTAATGGCTAAGAATTTGGTAATGTTAATTATTATGCTAGATACTTTAAAATGTTGCGACTAGTTTCATAATTGACATTATTAATTGTGGGATGTTTAGTTTTATGTAGAGGGCTTCGAGTATTTTTAATTTTTTGATATTGGTATCGTGGTGTATAATTTTGGTATTGTTAACAAGGATGTTTCTATATTGGGAGGGGGTACAATTATGTTTTTTTAGGTGTTGGCATATAGAGCTAGTGTCGGAGAGATGTAGGGTGAGTCTTCGGGATAGTGGTGTGGAAGTGAAACCTATGTAAGAATTAGTTTTTTCTTATTGTTGTCGGAGATACATTCTCCCATAGGGCATTGGAACTGATATATTACATTGGTTCTTCCTAATGTATTTTGGGTGTTTGAAGTGTTATTTTTAACAACATAGTTTGATGTTTTCATTTTTTCATAATAAATGATAAATCGTATTTTATCATCAGAATTGGTGGGGATATATAGCGATATATTATATTTTAAAGAGCTTTTTCATCCAATTTAAAGTTTTGATGCATTTGGTTACAATCTCCTTTCTTGGCCTTTTGGCTAAGATCAAAGTGTAGTATCTGTTCCGATGGATACTGCACCCCATAGACTGGTATTGTCTTGGCCTTCGGGGCTTGATTTACGCCGGTCTATGGGTCTGTCCTGTGCAGTTCTAGGAGGTCCACCCTCCCAGGCTTCGCCTCCCCTCTTTGGGGAGGAGTAAGTTTATTGCTTACTGTTCGAGGCGCCCCCACCGGAGAATGCCGACGGGGCTGTCCAGGCAATTTTTAAACCCCACTTTCCCGACCCGACCTTAAGTCACATCTTACTTGTAGGAGTAAGATAAAAACTGGCCTTGTGCCTAACTCCTGGAGAGGAGTAAATCAATACAATAGAATAGATTTATGTTGTGGGAATTATTTCACGTATTATTAGTAGGATTATCTAAATTTCTAATCATTAATTTTATTTATTCATCAACCATCTAATTGGGAAATTGATTATTAATTAGGACTTGCTTTATGTTTTTTAATTCATTAAAAAATATTTTTTCTGATGAGGAGATTAATTTTGCACGGTTTAATAAATTTTTGACCATAGCAATTTTATATCTATATGGGCATTCACTTTTAAAACTTAAAATACAGGTGTTAATAGATGTATGTTTTTTATAGGGAGAGGTGATGAATGCATCACTGTTGGAGTCAATAAAAACATCTAAAAACGGAATTTTATTGTTAACATTAAGCTCGTCTTTCTGTAGTTTTTATTGAAATGTGAAAATCTGGTAACATTCCTAACTTCGTTTAAAATGATTGTATCTTAGACTAATAGCATTTGTTGACAAACATACATATCTCTAAAAAATATATTTATTCAGTAGATACAATCTCATCAGGTATTTTTCGTGCTAAATTTTACACCGAATTACCTTGCAATAAGTTGAGTAGGATATTACAACGATAATACATTTCCCGAAGCATTCCGCAACCTTCATATTATCAAACTCCTAACCTCTTATATATTCTTTTGACAACAATTTGTAAATATCGTGTTCTGTTTTATCATTGAGAATGATACATATACATCTATGATATAGTTTGCGTCTAGAAAGCTGCAACACAGTTGCATCCATAATTTGATTGTTGAAATATTCAATTTCATTGTTTTCTTATCTTTTTGTAAAACTTCAAAATTTGTCACGATAACAGATGAAAGAAAAATACTTATATTGATTCAATTATATTATTTAATTACGAAATATTTTCCGAGATGTCAAATTCGATCAACAACTGTGTCAATAGGTGTACGCACAAGTCTACAAGAATATATATATATATATATATATATATATATATATATATATATATATATATATATATATATATATATATATAGGAATTTAACTTTGTAAATAGCGAATCGGCGGCTAGATTTACACAAGCAGCTAGAGTGATCTACGAACGTATTCGGATCGTGCATATATATATATATATATATATATATATATATATATATATATATATATATATATATATATATATATATATATGCACGATCCGAATACGTTCGTAGATCAATCTACGAACGTATTCGGATCGTGCATATATATATATATATATATATATATATATATATATATATATATATATATATATATATATATATATATATATATATATGCACGATCCGAATACGTTCGTAGATCACTCTAGCTGCTTGTGTAAATCTAGCCGCCGATTCGCTATTTACAAAGTTAAATTCCTCCATTAACTAATTGGCTATGGCCGAGGGGTTAAGACTCTTGACTACGAATCAGTGGCGATTAGTGATCAGGGTTCGCGCCCGCCAACCGTTGAGAGTTAACTTACTGCACTGAAGATTGCCTTAGCATGAAACATCGACATCTGAAGGTATTAAAATACCTACTTATTATATTTATAAATATTATATATATATATATATAAAATATAAATATTATATATATATATATATAAATATATATATACATAAATATATAAACATATATTTATATAAATATTAAAATATACACTTTTGACATTGATTTTTATACATACATATATATATATATATATATATATATATATATATAGACACAGACGTACAAAATCTGCGACACTATCGATCAAAAGCTATTAAAAACTAAGATCTCATCAGGAAGTGTTAGAATCTTATCTTAACCTTAGATCATATTTGTGTCGCAGATTTTGTACATGTCTGTGTAAATAAAAATAATCATATGTAAAAGCTCTATTTGGTATTGAGCACTTTTTATAAACCCGGTTGAATTTTTTTGGATGTTTTACCTTGATTAAAATATATATATAAAATATTTGTTATTGTTTATATCTATGGACGTATACGTTTCGTCTTTTTTCAATCAAAACTTATCAGCATAGAAGTACGACTATTCATCACCGGTCACACGATTCGAAACCCTGGACTACAAGTATTTTCCAACTCCCGTCCAACGTCGCTAACCGCTAGGCCAGTTTTGAACAGCTAATAAACAATGATAATTTTAACACGTTAACGGCGAAGCGAAGAGGCATTCAAACTTCAATAAGTGAAGGAACGATGCATATAAAGCAAGTGACGCTACGCTGTTTTACTACTACCATTTTACGGTGCTCTACTTTTTAACGAGGAGCTTCAAATATAAAATATTTGTTATTGTTTATATCTATGGACGTATACGTTTCGTCTTTTTTCAATCAAGACTTATCAGCATAGAAGTACGACTATTCATCACCGGTCACACGATTCGAAACCCTGGACTACAAGTATTTTCCAACTCCCGTCCAACGTCGCTAACCGCTAGGCCAGTTTTGAACAGCTAATAAACAATGATAATTTTAACACATTAACGGCGGCGAAGCGAAGAGGCATTCAAACTTCTATAAGTGAAAGAAACGATGCATTTAAAGCAAGTGACGCTACGCTGTGTTACTACTACCATTTTACGGTGCTCTACTTTTAACGAGGAGCTTCA
This sequence comes from Sepiola atlantica, assembly GCA_963556195.1. Taxonomy (NCBI): domain Eukaryota; kingdom Metazoa; phylum Mollusca; class Cephalopoda; order Sepiida; family Sepiolidae; genus Sepiola; species Sepiola atlantica. The sequence continues at coordinate 94,432,167 of OY744535.1, forward strand.
AATGTAAAATATTTATATCTATGGACGTATACGTTTCGTCTTTTTTCAATCAAGACTCATCAGCATAGAAGTACGACTATTCATCACCGGTCACACGATTCGAAACCCTGGACTACAAGTATTTTCCAACTCCCGTCCAACGTCGCTAACCGCTAGGCCAGTTTTGAACAGCTAATAAACAATGATAATTTTAACACGTTAACGGCGAAGCGAAGAGGCATTCAAACTTCAATAAGTGAAGGAACGATGCATTTAAAGCAAGTGACGCTACGCTGTGTTACTACTACTCTTTTTTCAATCAAGACTCATCAGCATAGAAGTACGACTATTCATCACCGGTCACTTAAATGTTGAATTAAATAACGATAGTTGAATAATCGTTTAATAATAATAATCCATCGTGATAATGTAAAACTCAATATATAGAATAGAGCGATAAATTTTAGAGATGAAAGATGAGAATAAAGAATTGTAAAGATACAATACTTAAAAGAAATAAAAATAAAAAAATACTCAAAAAGTTCAGAGCAAGGAGCTTCATATCCGTAATCCATGTATTTTCAAAGATTAAAATCTTCTCATCAGAGGATATGGAGAGCTGATAATGTAGTTGTAAATATTATCGGCAACATTTAACTTTGAAAATTTTTTATTAAGTAAAATAAAATAGAAATAGAAATAAAGAACAAAGATGGGGGCCAAGAGGTAAAGAGTGTTATGTTGAGGTGAGGGTGTAAAGTCAGGGTGTATGATATTTAAAAAAAAGCACACGTCAGGACAAAAACAAAGATAAACTACCAGAATCTTACAAAAATGTTTGGATTCCCAAACAACTTGAGTATTGCTTTCCTTTTCAAGCATTCATTTCAAAAATAACAGATGCCTTCTTTTATCTTTGTTTTTGTCATGACGTGTGCTTTTTTTGAAAATCCATGGATTAATAATATGAAGCTCCTTGCTCTGAACTTTTTTATGTTTTAATAAATATTGTATCTTTACAATTCTTTATTCTAACATTTCACCTCTAATATATATATATATATATATATATATATATATATATATATATATATATATATATATATATATATATATATATATACAGGGTGGGCAAAAATAAGGGTCCTATTTTTAAAAATTCATAACTTTTTTATTTATTGATTTTTTAAATTTTTTTTTTAGAATAAGTAAAGGACCCCTTGCGAAGCAAGCATGAGCCGTATTAGCCATAAGGAACGTACCCTCATTTAGAAAACATTATGTTTGCTTAAAAAACTCAAAACAGTGTAAAAAACAATACTTTAGTTTTTGTAAGTCTTAAGAAGTGTTTTTCGGCTAAAATTTGTTTTGTTTATTTCAAAAAATCTCGGAAGGGTCAGTCTACACACACATAAAGTTTGGTGAGTTTAACTTTTATTTTGTGGAAGTTATTCAAATTCAAGTTATTCAAATTTAAAGATAGGACCCTTATTTTGGCCCACCCTGTATATATATATATATATATATATATATATATATATATATATATATATATATATATATTTATATATATATATATATATATATATATATATATATATATATATATATATATATATATATATACATATATATATATATATATATATATGATAATTTTATTTACACAGACATGTACAAAATCTGCGACACTCGCATGTCGATGTTTTTTGAAATGTTAAATTTCTTTCCTTCTTCTTCTCTTTCTCTATCCCTCCACTTCATTCTCTCCAAATATGATCTGAGGTTAAGATCGGATTCTAACTCTCCCTGATGAGATCTCAGTTTATAGTAACTGTTGATCGATAACATCGACATGCCAGTGTCGCAGATTTTGTACATGTCTGTGTAAATAAAATTATCATATATAAAGCTCTATTTTGATATTGAGCACTTTTTATAAACCCGGTTAAAATTCTCTGGATTACCACCCTGTGGATATTTTTCACCTGGATTATTACCATTATTATATATATATATATATATATATATATATATATATATATATATATATATATATATATATATATATGTATATATATATATATATATATATATTACGTGTGTGTATTTCGGCAGAATTTTCTTATTTATGCAAACTTTGTTTAAAATAACAGAATCCGTCTGTTTAATTACACCTTTTTTTAATTTATTTTCAAATTTAATGATGGTCTTTTTTTGTATCAAAATACAAAATCAGTAAAAAAAATTCTATACGTTTCACAGGTTACACGAACGTTTTCGATTCTTCGTCGAATCATCCTCAGGTGTCAAAAGCAAATGAAAAAAAAAAGCTGGAAAAAGAAGAGAATTTTTAAAAAGACAATGGACAAATGCGCAGAGAACGTTTACGCGTTGTTTCGAGGAAGTAATAGACGATTTAGATTCAGCAACGCTGGATGGCATCACAGAACGAAATCGTATGACGTTAAGCATTTAAAAATAACACCACTGCTTTCATATGTGATGTTGTTTATTTTAGGTTGTTCTGTTTTATGTAGATATCTTCCAGTATTTTAATTTTTTTTAATTGGTTGCGGAATGTATAATTTTACTGTTATTTACTAGAATTTGTCTTTTTACACATGAGGATTAAAAAATAAAAAAGGTAAACAGACGATTTATGTTATTTGCAACACTGTTTGCATACGTATGGACACATCTTTTAAAAATCTCGTCTCTTATATTCAAACAGTTTCTATTTGAGTCAATGATGGCCTTTAGGATGTTATATTTTTGCACCTGTTTGCGGCTAGGGAGTATTATGGTCGTCATTCTATATATTCCCAATTTGATGGTTAATACTGCATCCGCATTTTTGAACTGACATACCCGAATCTCTAGTGCTGTGTTGGACTTACCTTTGTATTTAAAAGTATATATATATATATATATATATATATATATATATATATATATATATATATATATATATATATATATATATATATATATATATATATACTAGTAAATAAGTTTTTTAATAAACATGTCTACATTTTTATATGTAAAAATATCTAATCGTGTACGGTCTGTTTTATCATAACTTAGCCAAACAACATATAATTTTTTTATTTCCCGGATGTTCAATGTGTGCGTATTATCAGAAGGAAAGGCCAAAATCGTGTTAGAAACGTCATTGAAAATAAAACAGAAGGCCGCACACTAATAAAGCATTTATATATGCAGGTTCATTGGGTTATAAGTTATTGTCTACTTTCATAAATCGACGCCATAATTAATTCCGAGAGAGATAGAAGATAGTAAAATACATATGTTTTTCCTCACGATACAATTCTTACTGTTGTATATATACTACACAAGCTTTTAAATCAAAATAAAGAACCGTAGACATTAATAGAATTTAATTCTATCGAGCATAATGACGGCCTGTTTTATATACTTTCGTACACACTCTAGACTAGTAGAATACACACAGATGGCAAAGTACGCCCACGCGTCAAAACAGCGATTACTTTACTTTGTTTCCCGGTTCACCGTCTGTAAAAAGAAAACATGTAAAATTAGAGAGAAAAAAAGGTAGAAGTCAAATAACCATAAAATAGAAATAAAATAAAATGAATTAAAATAAACATACGAAACAATCGTTTTATTGGATAAAAACGTAACTTTCAATTAAATAAAAAAAATCTAAGTTAAGTAACTTTCAATTAAATAAAAAAAATCTAAGTTAAGTTCAATTATTTAATGTAAGAATTAACTACCTTTTGATCTTTTATCTAATTATATCTAATACGAGCGTAAATATTGTAGCAGTTACCTCCTCCTTTCAAAACATAACTACACCGGTTTGCCGGTAGGTGTCGCTTTTTCACCGACAGGTGGCACTGTAAAGCGACACCAGAGTTATCTGCCCTTCTGACTATAAAAACCGTGGCAAACGAAAAATCCATCTCTTGTTCACCGACCAGCCTCGACAGCCTAACGCTGGCACCAGCGCTCAGTCTCTCTCTCTCTCTCTTCTCTGGTCGACAGAACGACGCTAATACACCAGCGCTTCGTCTCACACTTTTCTCTTCAAATGGCATCGGCAATAACAACTACCAACACACGTGGTCAAACAACGGTAAGAGTTTCTCAACTCATTTTCTTACGGCTTTCAAAGACTTTTCCTACGCCGGATTCATTTCTTCTTATACCTTTTCAAGAACTGTTTTTCCATCGACACACATGCATACATCACACACTTCATCATTCCACGTACACACACGTTCAATAAACGTTATTTGAACTACTTCATTTTGTTTATTAATTATTACTCTGTCTTTGCATGCAACATTGCTTGATTCAACTTTGCACGTTTATAGCCTGGGAACATCACCCCCTCGATCCTAACAATTGGTGACCCCATCCTAACAATATGTTTCAATACTAGCTATTTTTAATGTAAAATGTAGCTCTGTCAGAATTAAACATGCTCCCAGGCATTATTTTCTCTTGTCCTATTGAGTAGTGAAATACTATTAAAAGTATTCGCCATATCGTCGCATATTTTTGATGGAAATAAGGTGGTCTCCCTCTAACGTGCTCGAAAACTTCTCACACATGACAGTATCCTATATCTCTACAAAGCAACCATCCGCCTAGGTATCGAGTATTGTTGTCACATCTGGGCTGGTGCATCCTCAACTAGTCTCTTCATCTTTACAAGGTCCAAAAAAGAATCTTAGATCTGATAGCTCCAACCCCTCTCCCATCGCCGCAATGTTGTATCCTTGTGCTTGTTTTACAAGTACTTCAATGGAATGTGCTCCGATGAACTTGGTGCCCCCTCTTGACGTAAATACACTCGACAAACTCTACAATCAGCTTAATCCCATCCATTCACTGTAGTTCCAAAATGCCGGAGAGCCTTCTATACCAGTAGCTTCTTTTCTCGTGCTGCTGACCATGGCTACTCCCTCCCTGCTCATTGTTGCCACGAATGTACCGACATACAGAAATGTTTAACTTATGTGAACAAGCATCTCGCTGCACAGCTACCAATTCAAAATGGCCCACAGAACTGTAACCCTAATTCTCAGTAGCCCTGTAAGACTACAGTGGCAACTTGCCTGGTTAGGGGTGAACTAAGGTTTTATTTTTTAAATAAACATTTAAAGCTATACAATATTAGATTGTAAGAATTGTATTTTTATTCCCATAAATGGCACATATTTGGATGAAGCATTAGAATGGCCGTCCTATTTATACGAATGTATGGGAAAGTATACGTTTTCTTAAATTTTATTTTATAGAGAAATTAGTCTTTGGTGGACCTTTTTTAGGGTGACTTTGGCAAAAACCAGTTTTATAGAAAAAAATTATAAGGAAAACCGTTTTAAGTAACATTCAAATGTGTGAGAGAGCGAGAGAAATGTTAAATGTTTAAGTAATATTCAAATGTGTGAGAGAGCGAGAGAAATTTTAAATGTTTAGGTAATATTCAAATGTGTGAGAGAGCGAGAGAAATGTTAAATGTTTAAGTAATATTCAAATGTGTGAGAGAGCGAGAGAAATGTTAAATGTTTAAGTAATATTCAAATGTTTGAGAGAGCGAGAGAAATGTTAAATGTTTAGGTAATATTCAAATGTGTGAGAGAGCGAGAGAAATGTTAAATGTTTAAGTAATATTCAAATGTTTGAGAGAGCGAGAGAAATGTTAAATGTTTAAGTAATATTCAAATGTGTGAGAGAGCGAGAGAAATGTTAAATGTTTAAGTAATATTCAAATGTGTGAGAGAGCGAGAGAAATGTTAAATGTTTAAGTAATATTCAAATGTGTGAGAGAGCGAGAGAAATGTTAAATGTTTAAGTAATATTCAAATGTGTGAGAGAGCGAGAGAAATGTTAAATGTTTAGGTAATATTCAAATGTGTGAGAGAGCGAGAGAAATTTTAAATGTTTAGGTAATATTCAAATGTGTGAGAGAGCGAGAGAAATGTTAAATGTTTAAGTAATATTCAAATGTGTGAGAGAGCGAGAGAAATGTTAAATGTTTAAGTAATATTCAAATGTGTGAGAGAGCGAGAGAAATGTTAAATGTTTAAGTAATATTCAAATGTGTGAGAGAGCGAGAGAAATGTTAAATGTTTAAGTAATATTCAAATGTGTGAGAGAGCGAGAGAAATGTTAAATGTTTAGGTAATATTCAAATGTGTGAGAGAGCGAGAGAAATGTTAAATGTTTAAGTAATATTCAAATGTGTAAGAGAGCGAGAGAAATGTTAAATGTTTAAGTAATATTCAAATGTGTGAGAGAGCGAGAGAAATGTTAAATGTTTAGGTAATATTCAAATGTGTGAGAGAGCGAGAGAAATTTTAAATGTTTAGGTAATATTCAAATGTGTGAGAGAGCGAGAGAAATTTTAAATGTTTAGGTAATATTCAAATGTGTGAGAGAGCGAGAGAAATGTTAAATGTTTAAGTAATATTCAAATGTGTGAGAGAGCGAGAGAAATGTTAAATGTTTAAGTAATATTCAAATGTGTGAGAGAGCGAGAGAAATGTTAAATGTTTAAGTAATACTCAAATGTGTGAGAGAGCGAGAGAAATGTTAAATGTTTAAGTAATATTCAAATGTGTGAGAGAGCGAGAGAAATGTTAAATGTTTAAGTAATATTCAAATGTGTGAGAGAGCGAGAGAAATGTTAAATGTTTAAGTAATATTCAAATGTGTGAGAGAGCGAGAGAAATGTTAAATGTTTAAGTAATATTCAAATGTGTAAGAGAGCGAGAGAAATGTTAAATGTTTAAGTAATACTCAAATGTGTGAGAGAGCGAGAGAAATGTTAAATGTTTAAGTAATACTCAAATGTGTAAGAGAGCGAGAGAAATGTTAAATGTTTAAGTAATATTCAAATGTGTGAGAGAGCGAGAGAAATGTTAAATGTTTAAGCAATATTCAAATGTGTAAGAGAGCGAGAGAAATGTTAAATGTTTAAGTAATATTCAAATGTGTAAGAGAGCGAGAGAAATGTTAAATGTTTAAGTAATATTCAAATGTGTAAGAGAGCGAGAGAAATGTTAAATGTTTAAGTAAAATTCAAATGTGTGAGAGAGCGAGAGAAATGTTAAATGTTTAAGTAATACTCAAATGTGTGAGAGAGCGAGAGAAATGTTAAATGTTTAAGTAATATTCAAATGGGTGAGAGAGCGAGAGAAATGTTAAATGTTTAAGTAATATTCAAATGTGTGAGAGAGCGAGAGAAATGTTAAATGTTTAAGTAATATTCAAATGGGTGAGAGAGCGAGAGAAATGTTAAATGTTTAGGTAATATTCAAATGTGTGAGAGAGCGAGAGAAATGTTAAATGTTTAAGTAATATTCAAATGGGTGAGAGAGCGAGAGAAATGTTAAATGTTTAAGTAATATTCAAATGTGTAAGAGAGCGAGAGAAATGTTAAATGTTTAAGTAATATTCAAATGTGTAAGAGAGCGAGAGAAATGTTAAATGTTTAAGTAATACTCAAATGTGTGAGAGAGCGAGAGAAATGTTAAATGTTTAAGTAATATTCAAATGTGTAAGAGAGCGAGAGAAATGTTAAATGTTTAAGTAATATTCAAATGTGTGAGAGAGCGAGAGAAATGTTAAATGTTTAGGTAATATTCAAATGTGTGAGAGAGCGAGAGAAATGTTAAATGTTTAAGTAATATTCAAATGTGTGAGAGAGCGAGAGAAATGTTAAATGTTTAGGTAATATTCAAATGTGTGAGAGAGCGAGAGAAATTTTAAATGTTTAGGTAATATTCAAATGTGTGAGAGAGCGAGAGAAATGTTAAATGTTTAAGTAATATTCAAATGTGTGAGAGAGCGAGAGAAATGTTAAATGTTTAAGTAATATTCAAATGTGTGAGAGAGCGAGAGAAATGTTAAATGTTTAAGTAATACTCAAATGTGTGAGAGAGCGAGAGAAATGTTAAATGTTTAAGTAATATTCAAATGTGTGAGAGAGCGAGAGAAATGTTAAATGTTTAAGTAATATTCAAATGTGTGAGAGAGCGAGAGAAATGTTAAATGTTTAAGTAATATTCAAATGTGTAAGAGAGCGAGAGAAATGTTAAATGTTTAAGTAATACTCAAATGTGTGAGAGAGCGAGAGAAATGTTAAATATTTAAGTAATATTCAAATGTGTAAGAGAGCGAGAGAAATGTTAAATGTTTAAGTAAAATTCAAATGTGTGAGAGAGCGAGAGAAATGTTAAATGTTTAAGTAATACTCAAATGTGTGAGAGAGCGAGAGAAATGTTAAATGTTTAAGTAATATTCAAATGTGTAAGAGAGCGAGAGAAATGTTAAATGTTTAAGTAATACTCAAATGTGTGAGAGAGCGAGAGAAATGTTAAATGTTTAAGTAATATTCAAATGTGTAAGAGAGCGAGAGAAATGTTAAATGTTTAAGTAATACTCAAATGTGTGAGAGAGCGAGAGAAATGTTAAATGTTTAAGTAATATTCAAATGTGTGAGAGAGCGAGAGAAATGTTAAATGTTTAAGTAATATTCAAATGTGTAAGAGAGCGAGAGAAATGTTAAATGTTTAAGTAATACTCAAATGTGTGAGAGAGCGAGAGAAATGTTAAATGTTTAAGTAATATTCAAATGTGTAAGAGAGCGAGAGAAATGTTAAATGTTTAAGTAATATTCAAATGTGTGAGAGAGCGAGAGAAATGTTAAATGTTTAAGTAATATTCAAATGTGTGAGAGAGCGAGAGAAATGTTAAATGTTTAAGTAATACTCAAATGTGTGAGAGAGCGAGAGAAATGTTAAATGTTTAAGTAATATTCAAATGTGTAAGAGAGCGAGAGAAATGTTAAATGTTTAAGTAATATTCAAATGTGTAAGAGAGCGAGAGAAATGTTAAATGTTTAAGTAAAATTCAAATGTGTGAGAGAGCGAGAGAAATGTTAAATGTTTAAGTAATAGTCAAATGTGTAAGAGAGCGAGAGAAATGTTAAATGTTTAAGTAATATTCAAATGTGTGAGAGAGCGAGAGAAATGTTAAATGTTTAAGTAATATTCAAATGTGTAAGAGAGCGAGAGAAATGTTAAATGTTTAAGTAAAATTCAAATGTGTGAGAGAGCGAGAGAAATGTTAAATGTTTAAGTAATATTCAAATGTGTAAGAGAGCGAGAGAAATGTTAAATGTTTAAGTAATATTCAAATGTGTGAGAGAGCGAGAGAAATGTTAAATGTTTAAGTGACATTCAAATGTGTGAGAGAGCGAGAGAAATGTTAAATGTTTAAGTAATATTCAAATGTGTGAGAGAGCGAGATAAATGTTAAATGTTTAAGTAATATTCAAATGTGTGAGATAGTGAGAGAAATGTTAAATGTTTAAGTAATATTCAAATGTGTGAGAGAGCGAGAGAAATGTTAAATGATAAACAAACAAAATAAAGAGTAAAAAAGCACAAGTTAACAAAAGAGATATTTTAGATATGTTTAAAAATGGAAGTCTACAAAGATAGGAAAACATAGAATAATTGTTCATATTTGAGTGTCCTTGCTGAACAAGGGGGATTAATTTGTTGAGATATCGACGAAGTCTGAGTCGATAATTTAAGGGCTGTGAATTATCCACGGGTCTGAAAAATCGTAATCAAACCTTCTTCACTCAATTACATGAATTATATTTCATTGAAAGTTATTAAATTGAGTCGATCATCATTTGTTTTCAAATTAGAAAGTTCGGTGAGAAATGTATGAAGTATTAAAATGGTTAAGTTTATAAGTTTGTTTTAAATCAGCAGACGACATTGAAAGGAGATTCAAACTGTGTGTATTGCCTTTAGTGTGCGTATGCATGAGACAGTGTAAGAGTTACTGCATTGTGTCTGTGTGTGTGTTTATGTCAGTGTGGCTATGTGTGCGTGAGTTTAGAAAAGGCGTGTCTCAGAGTCGATCATCATTTGTTTTCAAATTAGAAAGTTCAGTGAGAAATGTATGAAGTATTAAAATGGTTAAGTTTATAAGTTTTTTTTTTAAATCCGCCGAAATCAGCAGACGACATTGAAAGTATATTCAAGTAATGTGTGGATGTCGCGATTAGTGTGCGTGGAGGGTAAGACCTTGAAAGGGGTAATGAATTGTGTGTGTGTGTGTATTGATGTCAGTGGTGCTATGTGTGCGTGAGTTCAGAAAATGCATTCTCAGTGTTCCAATGCTCTACATGCGATGGGGGCTGGAGAAACGCCTATGTTAGCTCGCTTGTTGAGTTGGGCTAAACATTCCAGATGAAGGAAAAATCTGTCCTAATATGGGGTCGAAGTGGCTCCAAATAGACAATTACTATAAATTCCGAAAAATCCGTTGATTGTTTCAAAATATTATTTTTTGTGTTTATTAATTTTTGGCGGATGCGTACGCAAAGCCGTCTGCACAGAAACAAGTTTAAGCACTTTCATTTTGGACACCGAAAGGTAAACTTCGCTGCTACAAGTCATCGCTTATAAAGGCAAAAGGTGAATCGAGGATATGAGTAAATGAGTTCGGCAGGTAAAGCAACATCTTGAGGGCTGGTAAAGAAGGTAAACAGTGAGGAGAATTAGTTTTATCTCTTATTTTAGAAGACGGATAAACAAGAGTTTGTAATATTCGATTTGGTAACGACCATGTTGTAGTCAGCAGGGAATCAGTTGCGATTTTAGCACCTGAATGTAATGACAACAAAAGAAGAGCTAGTTTGAACTGCTTTCAATGTTAATGTGTACTGAGAATGTAGTCTATAGTCTTAGTTTTTTATTCGATCAATCGAACGTCACGAACAAAAATTGCCACGAAAATGTATTCATATCTACGTGTACACATATATATATATATATATATATATATATATATATATATATATATATTTATAGGGTGGGCCAAAATAAGGGTCCTATCTTCAAATTTGAATAACTTGAATTTGAATAACTTCCACAAAATAAAAGTTAAACTCACAAAACTTTATGTGTGTATAGACTGACCCTTCCGAGATTTTTTGAAATAAACAAAACAAATTTTAGCCGAAAAACACTTCTTAAAACTTACAAAAACTAAAGTATTGTTTTTTACACTGTTTTGAGTTTTTTAAGCAAAAATAATGTTTTCTAAATGAGGGTACGTTCCTTAGGGCTAATACGGCTCATGCTTGCTTCGGAAGGGGTCCTTTACTTATTCTCAAAAAAAAAAAAAAAAAATCAATAAATAAAAAAGTTATGAATTTTTAAAAATAGGACCCTTATTTTTGCCCACCCTGTATATATATATATATGCATATATGCTTACACATATATATATATATATGCATATGTATATATATGCGTATATATATATATATTTATGTATATATGCATGTATATATGCACATATGCATATATATATGTATATATTTATGTATATATATGCATATATATGCATATATGCATATATATGAATATGTATATATATATATGCATATATATGCATATGTATATATATATATATATATCTATCTATATATATATATATATATATATATATATATATATATATATATATATATACATTTTTATATAAGATTCGTTTTCTTTTTATAATTTCTCTATTCGGTATGTAAAGGTTTTTAAAGAAGCCCGACAAGATTTCATTATCTTTTATATTTAGCCTCTAACGACTTGATTGCACGAACACATTTTACTAGTAAAAGCACACGCAGTTTCCATATCATATGTAAAAAAAGTAACGCTTTTTTATAAACGGAAATACTTTTAGCGAATATTTTACGTCATAAAAAGGTTTATCGCGTACACAATTTCTATTGAGTACATGTTTTTTTCTAAATTTATCAGCAAAATTACATAAACAGTTTCTTTTATCGATTTATCATTTTATATCGAATGGCAGGAATCAGCCATGTAGATATTTTAACATACTTATTCATGAGAGAGAGAGATAGATATGCAAGGAAGCTAGCGAAAAATATATATGCGCACTGACAAGAAAAACATTATTCTAGTTTTTACTCTAACATATGATCGCTGATATTTTGATAATTCTGGTGTTTCTAGCCGGGGTATTGTTGCAATACCCGTTCTTTTGGGGTACCCGGTAGCATCAGACAAAACACAACGATAGAGACAAGGACGTGCGCGAGAAACTCTGTTTCTTGATTCTTCACCGCAAGCTGGTGTAAGTTGGGTATACAAGTTGGTAAGTTGGGTAGCTCAGGTCTTGCCGATTCACATATTTAGTTAACTCTTTGAGGAATTGTGCTTTGAAACTTTTCTGCCAAGATAGTTAAACTCGTCGACATTTTTGAGACATGTCCCATTTAAGGAAGAAATATCTCCATGTTGGTTCAGGACTATGCGATCTGTTTTGCTAGTGTGAAGACATACGGAACGGTAAATAATAGAAGATTAACGCAACATTAATAGTTGTAATAGTAGTAGATGCATTTACATATATATATATATATATATATGTATATATATATATATATATATATATATATATATATATATATATATATATAACTAGTACTAGTAGAAATAATAATAATAATAATAATAATAATAAACATAATAATAATAGATATTTTTTAAATTAATTTAAAGAAATATTATTTTATTCATTTATTTATTTTATTTTATTTTTATTAATTTTTATTTATTTATTTATTTTATTTTTTTATTTTTTTCTAACTGGTGCCGGCCTAGGCTGACACCAGCCAACATATTTGTAGAGGGTCATGGGCATAAGAAGACCGAGGAGGGACAGCACAAACCAGACCTCCACTAGAAAAGTGCAGAGAGTGCTGAGACCTTGGGGAGGCTTGTTGCCACCCAAATTCCAGAGAAGACCAATTGTCCTTACCGGCGAGAAATCAATCATAAGAGACTGTTGCGATACCGCATCGTTATCGAAAAAAGGTGAAAAAAACTGGAAGTCTGGGGAGACTTGTTGTCACTCAGACTCCAGGAAATACCACTGGTTGTTGTCGGTGAGCAATCACTGACGATGATCTGTGTGAAAATTCATAGTGAGTACAAATAATAATAATAATAATAATAATAATAATAATAATAATAATAATAATAATAATAATAATAATAATGATAATAATGATAATAATGATAATAATAATAATAATAATAATAATAATAATAATAATAATAATAATAATAATAATAATAATAATAATAATACAGACCTAAACAACCTGATATATGCAGGGGCAAAATCGGTAAGTATGAAACTAAGAAACGAAGAGAATGAACAAAAGAGAAGCCCGACAAAACCTGGATGGGAAATCAGACTGGAAACCCAGATCACCAAACTTCGGAAAGAAGCTAAAACCGTGAACAGAAGGAAGGAGGACATGAAACGATTAAGAAGCAAAAATCAGAAACGCAAGGAAAAACTAAATGAGAAACATGAAGAAATAAAACAAAGGATAGCAGCAATAGAAGGAAGACTGAGACGATACAGGTACAAATCAGAACAGAGCAAACAGAACAGGACCTTTGAAAACAATGAAAGCCAGTTCTACAAAAACGTAATTGGAGAAGAAACAACAACAGAGCAACCGAACCCAACAGAAACAAAACAATTCTGGAGCAAGATATGGGAAGAACCAAAATAACACAAGAATGCCCAATGGTTGAAAAGCATAAGAGATGAACTGCAGAAAATCGAAGAAGGAACCGAAACAGAAATCAACATAGAAACGATAAAAAAAACCCTAAAAAAAATGGCAAACTGGAGAGCACCAGGCCACGATGGAATACATGCATACTGGTTTTAAAAATTCACGACCCTGCGTGAAAGAATAGCGCAGAAACTGAGCGGATGTATCCGCAAAACAGACGTACCAGAATGGATGACGGAAGGAAGAACAACACTAATACAAAAAGACCCCAAAAAGGGAACGACCCCCAGCAACTACAGACCGATAACATGTCTACCAATAATGTGGAAAATTCTCACAGCACAACTGAGAGAACAAATCTACCAATCCCTGGACAATCGTGGACTGCTCCCCGAGGAACAAAAAGGATGCCGGAAAGGACAAAGAGGGGCACATGATCTACTATACATTGATCAAAAGACCCTGAAGGAGGTGAAGAGCAGACAAAAGAACATAACCATGGCATGGATTAACTACAAGAAAGCCTACGACAGAATCCCCCAAACATGGATAATTGAATGCTTAAAAATATACAAGATACCAGACAGGATTATTAATCTCATCCAGAAAGCAATGGAAACATGGAGACTAAAACTGACAGCCGGAGGACAATACCTGTCTGAGATAAAAATACAGAAATGCATTTTTCAAGGAGACTCTCTATCACCACTACTGTTTATAATAGCCATGATGCCACTCAACTACATACTCAGAAAGTGTGATGCCGGATACAGATTTACGGATACAGAACAAAAAATACACCACCTGATGTACATGGATGACCTTAAACTGTTTGCAAAAAACAAAAAAGAACTGGAAAAGCTGATAAACACAACCAGGATATTCAGCCGGGATATCCAAATGGAGTTTGGAATAGAAAAATGTGCACTGCTAGAGATCAAAAGAGGAAAACTGGAGACGACAGAAGGTATAGAACTCCCCAACCAAGAGGAGATGAGGGCGCTAGGAGAACAAGTTAGTTACAAATACCTGGGAGTTCTGGAAGCAGACACAATCAAATATACAGAAATGAAAGAGAAGATTGGAAAAGAATATCTACGAAGAACAAGGAAACTCTTAGAAACTAAACTATATAGCAGAAACCTAGTAAAAGGGATAAACACATGGGCTGTATCACTAATAAGATACTCTGGACTATTCATAGGCTGGACCAAAGAAGAACTCAGGCACCTTGACCAAAGAACTAGAAAACTAATGAATATGCACAATGCATTGCACCCAAAAGACGACACGGACAGACTCTACGTGAAAAGAAATGAAGGAGGCGGAGGACTGGTAAGTATAGAAGACTGTGTGGAAGACACCAAAAAATAGCTGGAGAAATATGTAACCCAGAACAAGGAAAGACTGATCACCACAGCAAGAGACACTAGCCCAACAAACAACCCCGGAAGTACTGAACCCAGAAACAAAAAGACAAGAAAGGAAAAGTGGGAAGAAAAACAACTACATGGACGCTTTATAAGACTCACAAGCGATGAAGACAATGAAAACAGCTGGGCATGGCTAAGAAAACTACACCTGAACAGAGAAACGGAATCTCTGCTGATGGCCGCACAGAACAATGCGACTAGGACAAACTTTATTAAAGCAAAGATAGATAAAACCCAGGAAAACAGCAAATGCCGACTGTGTGGACAAAAAGACGAAACGATAAATCATATAATAAGTGAATGCAGCAAGCTAGCACAAAGGGAATACAAAAACAGACATGACAGCATGGGGAAAGAAGTACACCGGGAAATGTGCAAACAACTGAATTTCGAATATGCAAGAAAACGGTACAAACACAAACCAGAAACTGTACTAGAAAACGAAAAACACAAAATCATATGGGATATGAATGTACAAACAGACAAACCCATAACAGCAAGGAGACCGGATATGATAATAATCAAGAAGAAAGAAAAATCCTGCAAAATCGTGGATATTGCCGTTCCAGCAGACCACAGAGTGAAGATCAAAGAGACGGAAAAAAGAAGCAAATATACTGAACTTGCCAGAGAATTGAAAGGAATATGGAACATGAAGAAAGTCAGTATAACACCAATAATCATAGGAGCACTAGGAACAGTCACCAAAACATGGAGAAAAGACTAGGAGAAATAGGAATCAAAGGGATAACTGAGACCATACAAAGGACAGTAATGATCAAAACAGCTACAATCCTGAGAAATGTCCTCGAATGCGGAAACCAACCCACATAAGCAACGAATGGAGAACAAACACATGGAAGCACAAAACTACAGAACCGGGGAAAATACAACCGCACGAGAGAGGCGCAAGCATAGGCTGACGCCACAAAAATTATGGACAGAGGGTCGAGGAGGGAAAGCGCAAACCAGACCTCCACTGGAAGAGCGCGGACAGCTCTGGGACCTTGGGAAGGCTTGTTGCCACTCGGGCCCCAGAGAGGACCGATGGCCCTTATCAGCGGGAAATCATTTGTAAGTGGCTGTTGCGATTACCGCAAGGTCATCTGCGGTGATGAACGAAAAGAGGTGGAGCATACTGGAGGCCTGAGGAGACTTGTTGTCACTCGGACTCCAGGGGATACCACAGGTTGTCGGCAGTGGGTGACCACTGACGATGACCAGTGTGATAACTCCTAGTGAGTAAATAATAATAATAATAATAATAATAATAATAATAATAATAATAATAATAATAATAATAATAATAATAATAATAATAATAATAATAATAATAATAATAATAATAATAATAATAATAATAATAATAATAATAGCGGCAGTGTTGTTGTTACAATACCCGTTCCTTTTGGGGGCCCAGTAGCACCAAACAACCCACAACGATAGTGACAAGGACGTGCTCGAGAAACTCTGTTTCTTTATTCACCACCAGCTGGTGTAAGTTGGGTATACACATATATATAATAAAATATTTGTTTGTTAGCAAAAGTCCTTTGGCATTATTGTTCCTTCCTTTGTCTTACGAAGAAACTTCTTTCTTTACCTTGACTGCGGTTGATTTTCGGCTCTACCCAACGTAGCTTATTTTCACGAAAACCAGGCAGAGTTATTGACCTTGCAACCTAGAGGGAAACACGACAATACTTTCTGTAGCAGTCTTCGGGCTGCCACACGACAAGTTTTTCTCTATATCCTCACAACTCGATCTCTGCTATTTAAGCGCTCGTTCTTCCTTCGTTTAAAACCGCCGTTTTAATTTCTGACTTTGCACTTCGGGTGCCCTTTTCTTCTGGCCTCGTGCACCAGACTCTTTTAAAGGTTACCGAGTCCTTTCTTTTTTTACGACGTCATACTCTGAAATTAACTCGTAGCCTGTCACACATGGGCTCGTTCAAATGTCATCGATTCATTTCCGTTGTTCTTTTAGCCTAATTAACAATATATCTAGTCTTCGGCTTTTCTTAATTATTTCAGGGTCATGTCCTTAGCCTCCTGTGACATCTTATGCGTTATTACTCAACATGCCTGCATCATTAGTTTACACTATATCCAGCCTAATTCATTGAAGCGATCCACATTAATCGATTTATTTTAAAAGAAAAACGTAATATCGATTACACCTGTAACAAGAAACTGCTTAATCAAACGATGACCCAAATACTACATTAGTATTAGTGTCCCTGTGAGTTGGTTTGGCCAATCAGCTCGCAGGGCGCATTGATATCATTAGTTCGTTAAGGGACTACTTCATCTCTCTTACAATATTGCGGACAATGAACAGACGGTACTCTGGCACCAGCCAGGAAAAAATCACCTCAGCCTCTCTCCTGTCCCTTTGTCCATTGTACGCTCACGGCGTCTGCTATCCTCGCCTGGAGATATTTGAACTTCTTCTTCTTCTTCTTTCGGACACTGTCCAATGTTTATTCATCCTATACCAAAAAAAGTAACCTTAAATATACGAATATTTCGTGTGTTGCTGTAAAAAAGGGTTCGTTTGTTTCGTTAATTCATTTCGTGTGTTCAATTAAGACTAGGGAATAACAGATCACCTATTCTTACACGTTTAATAGTTTTTAAACAAGGGTCCACTAAAGCAGGGCCCAACTGAATTCTTTATCAGATATGTTTGCTTGATGAGTCCCGCCATCTGTCGTCTATCATATACTATGCTCTTGACATCTGAAATTCAGTATTAATTATTTTTATTTTTATTTCTATGATACTAATCTGTACACGTGTAGCAATTATTAGGATACCCACAAACAAATACCAATGCTTCGATAAGTTTGTAGACTTATATATATATATATATATATATATATATATATATATATATATATATATATATATATATGTAAAGTAATCCAACAAAATATATAAGCGTCAACTAATACTTTATAATAAGTGTAACAACCGGATAAAAATGAAAGCTTAATATACTGAAAAGATATGACCGGCTATTTCGACTCAATTCAATTTTAATTTCGATATTACTTCGATTTTAATTCAATTTTAATTTTTTTCAAATCGGATTTAACGGATTTTGCCACTGGACAAGCGAACTTTGATTTGATTTGTAATGCTCGTATCAATCTCTGTGAATTTTGAGTGAGTTTATTAAACTTTTTATTTGATTTGATTTATTTATCGTATTAACATAAACATTGGATACTGTTTATTTCACCGATTGCTGACGCATCCCACGGCTGGATTACTTTTTCAATTGATTCAATTTCTCGTCTTTGCACTTTCACTCATTACCTGGATTAATTTTCAGTCAGCCTTCTGGATTCTGGATATCTTTCCTTAGTATGTCTTTTAAACTTTATGACATGGATGGATTATATAGATTCAACAAAAAGTATGTTTTTGGGTTGATATATTTGTATGTTATGTATTTTTATGTATTTTTGTATATATTTTTATATATTTTCAAAGTGAAATTTTATTACTTGTAGTGATGTCACTATAATAATGGTCCTCTGAGGAGAAGATTTATCTTTGAAAAGTCATGAGCTAAAGACGTTAAGATACTTTGCTTGAACTTTGAATTTTAATAAAATTTGATTGGCACCTTATTTTATTATTTCATTTTATATTATAATATATATGTTACACCGGCCGTTCTTACACAAGAGAAACTACACCGGTTGTCACTATAAATAGTGAGAGTCACCAGAGACACAGAGAAGACAACGCACAGTCTTCTAACTGTCTAGCCAAGTGCTAGTCACTTTCTTACTTTGTTAATACACTTGTTAAACCAACCCTCGACTTGACTTTATTTATTATTTACTGTTGTACAACTTCACAACAATATATATAATATATATTTATATTAATGTTTTGTAATAATCATGCTTCGAATGGCTAAACACTTAGTATTTGTGTACAGATGTTTCAGAAATTTCAATTTATTTTTAATATATATAGGTAGTGTGTTGACAATTATATGAATATGATCTACACCAAACCAGTTATTTATCAATACGATACATTCTTTGACTCTTCCTCCGTGCCCCCCTGTCTTGCGTTTTAATATTAAATTATATTTAGCTTTCTAAGCGCACAGATAAGACGGACGTTTCTTGTAAGTAGTCGTTCGTTTTCCAAGCGATTATACAACACGTCGTGACATTTTGCGCAAAGTCTATTCGTTGAGGAAGCCATTTTCGGCAGGGTTCGTCAATCTTATCGATATCCTGCCAATTCTTCCTTCTTATCGACTCGACTCCTTTCCAATTCGATCCAACCCGGAAGAACCTTTCAAGAAATGCAAACGATTAAATAAAGTGAAGGTACAAATGTTGTGTTTGAATAGCAGAGAAATAACCTTCAGGGAAAAATCGATGCAGCAAATTAAGTCGCCATTTTTTCTCTCCATCAGGTTTAAATATAGAACAAGTCTACCACAGAAAAGAATCAGGAAGTATATATATGCATATATATATATATATATATATATATATATATATATATATATATATATATATATATATATATATATATATAGTATCAATACATGAATATACATATATATATATATATATATATATATATATATATATAATAAATATGAAAGTAACAAGAAAACTTTTAGTAGAAAGAACCTATAGTGAAATGGTAAAAGCTCAATATACGAGAGAGAGCATTTATAAAAATAGATGGACGAAGAGTGATAAACATGCACGAAGTCCCAAATTTATTTCAAATATATCATCAGCGTTCAACTGCACGTGCAGGATTTGTTAATCACCAACGAGTGCATGTTTTACTAAATCAGGCACGGATAAGAGGTGGTTTCACTTATGTCATCCCCTTAGATCATTACAACAATTGTGCGCAATTTGTAAGAGATTGGCAGACTTGAAGAGTCACATCTGCGCCTCTCGCTGTGAACTTTCACACTAGTATCACATCATCTTATATATATATATATATATATATATATATATATATATATATAGAGAGAGAGAGAGAGAGAGAGAGAGAGAGAGAGAGAGAGAGAAATATATATATATATATATAATATTATATATATATATAGAAATATATATATATAATATTATATATATATATAAATATATATATAATATAATATATATATATATGATCTTATACAGATAGATATATATAATATTATATTTATATATACATATATATAAATATATCTTCTTATAAATGTATATATCATCTTTTACACATATATATATACATATACATACCTATATATATATATATATATATATATATATATATATATATATATATATATATATATATATATATATATAAATATATAATCTTATAGAGATATATATCATCTTATACATATATATTTCTCTCGGTCTATATATATATATACATATATCATCTTATACATATATATATAATCCTATACATATATATATATATCATCTTACATATATATCAACTTATATATAAACACACACACGTATATATATATATATATATATATATATATATATATATATATATATCTATATATCATCTTATATATTTATTTGGCTACAGAACTTCAGACTAACATAGTACTGTCGATTTCGAATTAACCTGTGATTAACAAATGGCCGCGTCTTGTTGGCTTTCTTCTGCCGTTGCAGTGGAGTTTCCTTGGAAAATGGCGAATAACGTGTCGCGGTCGCTTATCTTTATAACGGGCTCGTGAAACAGTTTTTTTACGGAATAATGTGGAAGTCATAAGCTGAAATAAATTTTTTGTTAGTTAATGAAAGTTCAGAGCTGAAATAACGTTATCGAGACGAGTCTGGTGTCAACAAATAACAATCGGCGACCATGACTAATCTGATGATAAGAATGATACATTACCACTAGTTAAACTTACAGTATTACTAGAATTACTTTAGTTAATCTTAAAATATTACTATCTTGAACCTTGTTAACCCTGTTTATGAAGTAAAAGTTAAGAGGATGTGATTCTCGTAAATATCTCATAAATTAACATCATTAGCTTTTGGTTAGGTTTAATACACAATTCAGATATACAAATGTTTTCCCATGTTATTAAAAACTATAAAAAAATATTCAATCGGTTTTATTGATTTTTATATTTAGTCCTGGTAAATATTTGATTTGTTTTTAGTCATACATCAATAAAGATGGGTAGGGATTCTTCTCAAACTGATTAAAGTGTATTATCATTCTCCTAATGATCAACTTGAAAAATAAATAATTTATGTTTTCGATAATTATTTTTTTATCATTGCCGTTTTACTTATTTCGTCCTTGTTTTTTTTTTGCCAACGAATCGTTTAAACCAAGTTCATGGGATAACTTAATTGCTAGTAACCTTTCAAATTATTCCCATTTTTAAAATTACTTCACTTCATAATTTAATTTACTATTTTGTAAACAATATGTAAATATCAAAGCCTTGGTACATAGTTACGAGAAATGGACTTCCGTAATAAATGACACTTTTTTTAGTCCGATTTCCTTCTTTGGATTGTCAATATTCTAAATATAGTTGTAGTGCGAGAAATGGACTTCCGTAATAAATGACACTTTTTTTAGTCCGATTTCCTTCTTTGGATTGTCAAGTATTCTAAATATAGTTGTAGTGCGAGAAATAGACTTCCGTAATAAATGACACTTTTTTTTAGTCCGATTTCCTTCTTTGGATTGTCAAGTATTCTAAATATAGTTGTAGAGCGAGAAATGGACTTCCGTAATAAATGACACTTTTTTTTAGTCCGATTTCCTTCTTTGGATTGTCAAGTATTCTAAATATAGTTGTAGTGCGAGAAATGGACTTCCGTAATAAATGACACTTTTTTAGTCCGATTTCCTCCTTTGGATTGTCAAGTATTCTAAATATAGTTGTAGTGCGAGAAATGGACTTCCGTAATAAATGACACTTTTTTTAGTCCGATTTCCTTCTTTGGATTGTCAAGTATTCTAAATATAGTTGTAGTGCGAGAAATAGACTTCCGTAATAAATGACACTTTTTTTTAGTCCGATTTCCTTCTTTGGATTGTCAAGTATTCTAAATATAGTTGTAGTGCGAGAAATGGACTTCCGTAATAAATGACACTTTTTTAGTCCGATTTCCTCCTTTGGATTGTCAAGTATTCTAAATATAGTTGTAGTGCGAGAAATGGACTTCCGTAATAAATGACACTTTTTTTAGTCCGATTTCCTTCTTTGGATTGTCAAGTATTCTAAATATAGTTGTAGAGCGAGAAATGGACTTCCGTAATAAATGACACTTTTTTTAGTCCGATTTCCTTCTTTGGATTGTCAATATTCTAAATATAGTTGTAGTGCGAGAAATGGACTTCCGTAATAAATGACACTTTTTTTAGTCCGATTTCCTTCTTTGGATTGTCAAGTATTCTAAATATAGTTGTAGTGCGAGAAATAGACTTCCGTAATAAATGACACTTTTTTTTAGTCCGATTTCCTTCTTTGGATTGTCAAGTATTCTAAATATAGTTGTAGTGCGAGAAATGGACTTCCGTAATAAATGACACTTTTTTAGTCCGATTTCCTCCTTTGGATTGTCAAGTATTCTAAATATAGTTGTAGTGCGAGAAATGGACTTCCGTAATAAATGACACTTTTTTTAGTCCGATTTCCTTCTTTGGATTGTCAAGTATTCTAAATATAGTTGTAGAGCGAGAAATGGACTTCCGTAATAAATGACACTTTTTTTAGTCCGCGTTCAAGACACTGCCTGTTTCTATAAACTCCAGAAAATGTTCCCTATGTACCAATCCTTTATGGACACCTTCTACAATCATTTTTATTTTGTGTGTTTCTGTTTTTCATCATGTTTTATAACTATTTACTGCGGTATTGATAATTACTGCGGATTGACTAACCAATTGAAGCATTGCGTTAAGAATGAGAATGAGAATAAGAACGAAAAAAAAAGAAATAAGAAAGTTGGAGAAATACATGGAGTACGGAAGTGAGAAGAAGGCTGCACAAGAATTTTATTTAGGTCAAACTATAAAATATTCATGCCGTTTTAATCAATCCTCATCATCAATTATAGTCAAACTAATTAATTTATTCTTTTGCAAATTATAATTATTTAACAATTAACAAGCACAAGAGAATAACTAATCGTTAAGGGCAACTTTCTCTCATTAAAATGCGATGCGGACATGGATCTGTCGGCAGTCTTTGAAATGGACACTCCAAGCGATTAACCAACCCCTCTACTGAAGGAAGAGAAAATGCCTGGGACGATTCACCTCTTAGAACTCAGCCGAGCTATAAGTCATTCCGAGATAGAAGTTTCTGATAAGCAGGTAAGTGGTATGTAGGTTGCCTCGGCTTTTATGAAAACAGTCGGAGAATTAGTCCATGTGCATCCATTATGATTTGATAGCTTCCCACTTCAGCCAGATATAACACAAAGCTAGAAGGTGAGGAAGATTGATGAGAACAAATAAGTGTGTATTCCCCGGTGGGGTCGCCTCAGACGATCAGCAGTAAAGCACCTCCTCCCGAAAAACAGTGTCTGGGAGAATGTGCATTCTAAAACCAAGCCAGACCATACCTCATTCGACAAGAAAATGTGCGCTCATAAGCGTTGCAGTCTATATTTTCAATATGAATTCCAATGACGTACACTCGACTGGTACCAAATGCAGCCAGCAGTCCACTAATTCTGAATATTGTATTGGCTTGATTTGTCTCCCCCACAATAGCAAAGTATGCTAACAAAGTGGAAAGGTAAAAAACACCAGCCTCCAAAGAGGATGAACTCTTGTCCAGTACACATATAGCCGAAGACAGACTCCTTAGCATTCCCTGGTATGTGCGATAAGCAATAAACCACGCCATCCGAAATGAAGAGACACTGCCTAGGAGAGTACACATGTTAGACCGAGCTGAATCATAGCTGCTTCTGTTAGTAGTAAACCTTCTCACCAGCGAGAGTCCCTAATTACCAGATACATCGGACTATACTAAACGGGCATTCCATGGACAATGTTTCTTTCCAACGACTATCAGTCTGTGGAACTTAATACAACGAGGCTGGTTCCCAGCATACTACAATATGGTCGTTTTAAAATCACATGTTTACAAATTCTTGCCAAGCCGTCTTCTTAAATAATCAAATTCTGTCAAGTTTAAAGCATCGTCTCCAACCCTCAAGGTGTTGTGTTACAATCTATTTTACTCATATCCTCGCGTTGCTTTTCGGCCTTGATAAACAGTGGTTCATTAGTACAGAAATATATATAAATATGAAAACGTACACTGAACGAAGAATACTGAATACTTGTAAACCGCCTCATTTCCATGATTTTTGTTTTTGTGGAAGAAAGGAACACAGGGGGGAGGACAATAGGGATTGTGCAAGAGATTAATGGTATGAGAGAGTGAGAGAAAAAAAAGAGGAGAGGAGGTAGAACAAGAATGACAGAGGGAATGAAGAGAGAGATAGGGAAAAGGGGGAGAAAGGAGGATAAGACAAGAGAGAGAGAGAGAGAGTAAGGGATGGGACAAGAGAGGAAGAGGGGGATGGGACAAGAGAGAGGCAGAGGGGGATGTGACAAGAGAGAGGGAGAGGGAGATGGGACAAGAGAGATGAAGAGGGGGATGGGACAAGAGAGAGGGAGAGGGGATAAGATTAGAGAGAGGGAGAGGGGGATGGGACAAGACAGATGAAGAGGGGGACGGGACAAGAGAGAGGGAGAGGGGGATGTGACAAGAGAGAGGGAGAGGGGGATGGGACAAGAGAGATGAAGAGGGGGATGGGACAAGAGAGAGGGAGAGGGGGATAAGATTAGAGAGAGGGAGAGGGGGATGGGACAAGAGAGATGAAGAGGGGGACGGGACAAGAGAGAGGGAGAGGGGGATGGGACAAGAGAGAGGGAGAGGGGGATGTGACAAGAGAGATGAAGAGGGGGACGGGACAAGAGAGAGGGAGAGGGGGATGGAACAAGAGAGATGAAGAGGGGGACGGGAAAAGAGAGAGAGAGAGGAGGATGGGACAAGAGAGAGGGAGAGGGGGATGTGACAAGAGAGAGGGAAAGGGGGATGTGACAAGAGAGAGGGAGAGGGGGATGTGACAAGAGAGAGGGAGAGGGGGATGGGACAAGAGAGATGAAGAGGAGGATGGGACAAGAGAGAGGGAGAGGGGGATGGGACAGGAGAGATGAAGAGGGGGAGTTTACAATAGAGAGGGAGAGGGGGGTGGGACAGGAGAGATGAAGAGGGGGATTTTACAATAGAGAGGGAGAGGGGGATGGGACAGGAGAGATGAAGAGGGGGATTTTACAATAGAGAGGGAGAGGGGGCTGTGATTTTTTTTCGGGAATGGCAAATAGAAATATACATTATTTGCCAGCGTAAATTTGTTTTCATACGTACAGGTACAATATTGGATTTGATACAGACATTTACTTTTCATTCGGTTGTGAAATATACAGTGGCCGAAATAATAGGCCAAGAAATGGATGATATATATACCGCTTTCTGATCAAGAAGTTGGTGATCGCGTTAAATGTTGCCGAATGTTATTGTAAAAAGTAATCTGGGTATTTTTGTTTCAAAACTGAGTTTATTTCTTTCAGACGCTGTAGCAAATGTAAAGCAAACAGGTGGTTTTAACGATTTACGACGCCTGAAGTTATGGAACACGAAAAACAACGAAAAACTGTCTGTATAGTTGTAAGCTATTCACGGAAAGGTTTTCAAATATGACACAGCTTCGGAAACCACCTGTCATCTGACTATCGCATAGTTCAGTCAAATACAGTTACCGACAATCTTAACATGTATTCCGTTTTAAGTAATATTCTAAGTTTTCATTTAAAACATTTTTAAAAAGTTCTATTATAGTAAGGATTATTAATTATCATTGGGTGACCGATTAATTTTTAAATATTTATTCATATGTTATTATCTGCTCTAGTAACGGCGTAACTTTCTAAATTTGATGCCTGCAACTTAGAACTGATTGTGCAACAAATTAGAGTGTGACAATAAAGAGGAACACTCGCCGTCAGGAAAAAGAATGAGGTGCTTCGCATGTCGTGTCTGCAAATTAAAAAAAGGGATTCTCTTCATAGGTGCAGGTTTTTATGATGGTTACTGATTTGCATATGTGGATATCAGCTGATATAAATGAAGAGAACGTCTTGAAAGAGAGGGGAAACGATTTGGATTGGAGAGGGACAAACAGAGAAAGTGGGTTGCACGAAATTCGGTTGGAAATTGAATTACAGTCAAAACTTCATTTTCTTTTATTATTAGGCACAGTTAACAGATAGTATTGCGCAACGTTTCAAGTAAGAATATTTCAGAGTTTGAAGGACAAATCTTCACTATCGGCGGTAATAACTAAGTTTTCTCTCTAGAGTAGAGCTTTACCTCCCTTTGCCGGCCCTTTTTACTTTAGGGATTCGCTTGGCCACAACCCGCTGATATCTTAAGAGTTGTATGAAGATACATACGTACATATGTATTTATTAAAAGTTTGAATTACCTATAAGGGAGTATGAATCACCTACTCCGAGGGTCTTCGCTCTCTTTGTACCAGGGTTTGTCAGGACAACCTGACATAAGGATACTTCCTCTACAAGTAAACCCTGCCCATATATTCAAAATAACATAGTATTCTAAGCCTAAATAAGATCCCCTCGACGCGGCTATACACTAGCTAATCCGTAGAATAATGCGAATTTTCCAAGTAAAGTTACATCAAGTATAAGCATTTAGCTGGATACTCCACTAGACTAGATGAATTCTTGTCCTAGAATCAGATAAAATCAAGAGACCGAAAGAAAGATATACTATAACATAGGTTACGGGTCAATTGGGTATTGATTTACTCCTCTCCAGGGGTTAGGCACAAGGCCAGTTTTATCTTACTCCCACAAGTAAGATGTGATCCAAGGTCAGGTCGGGAAAGTGGGGATTGAAAAGCCAGCGCCCGAGAGGTGAGCACTCTGGCCATTTAAAAATTGCCTGGGCAGCCTCGTCGGCATTCCCCGGTAGGGGCGCTTCAGACAGTAAGCAATAAACTTACCCCTCTCCAAAGAGGGGAGGCAAAGCCTGGGAGGGTGGACCTCCTAGAACTGCACAGGACAGACCCATTGACCGGCGTAAGTCAAGCCCCGAAGGCCAAGACAATACCAGTATGGGGTGCAGTATCCATCGGTACAGATACTACACTTTGATCTTAGCCAAAAGGAGGAAAATGAATATTCTTAACTTCTTTACTAACTCAACGTACTGTGGCTAGAGAAAATCAGGATATCATCAAGGTACGCCATAGTGAATTGCTCCAGCCCTTCATGCACTATCGACATGAGCTGCTGGAAGACCCTCGGTGCATTCGCCAGCCCGAATGGCATGACCCTAAATTGGTATAACCCCACATGACACGCGAACGCAGCTTTCTCCCTATCTGACTCGTCCAGGGCTACCTGCCAATATCCAGACCGTAAATCGAGGGTAGAGAAATATGTTGACTTCCCCAGCAGAGCGATAATATCATCAATCAGTGGCAATGGGTGAGCCAGTGGTTTAGTGACTTTATTCAGAGCCCGGAAGTCCACGCAGAAGCGATGTCCTCCGTCCTTCTTCTCTACCACCACGACAGGGAAGCTCCAGGGTGAGGCAGATCGCTTAATTATGCCTGCCTCTAACATCTCCTGAACTGCACCTTCCACAAGGGTCCGTTTCTGTAGAGGTGTTCGGTATGGCCTTAGTTTTATGGGCGGGTGATCGCCTGTGTTTATTTTCATTTGCACAGTTTTCGTCTGGCCCAACTCTGTATCAGAATTGGCTACTATGTCTCTGTTCATTTTCGCTAATCTCAGTATATTTTCCAGGTGCTCCTTGGGGACCACTATCTCTTCTGTTCTAATTACTGACGGTAAAATGTTACAATCGGCCGTTACCCGATGCTCTACCCTTTTATCAAGAGCTAACGGCAAAGCCGTATCCACTTTTTCTCCCTTGTGGATCTTTATGGTTGCATTTGCGGTATTAGTTAACATGATTGGTATATTACCTGAGCTATCGCCCTCCGCCACAGCCTCCAACAAGGCCAACTCCCCCTCGCCGAAGAGGGGTTGATAAGTGGGGAGCACCTGATAGGTCCCCGGGTCTGGTTCCTCTTCGGGGGAGAGACTCCCGCCGCAAGCCATAGCCGTGCGGGGAGGAAGTACGGCCATCACCTTCATCTCCTTCATCTCCTTGACTTCTCGCACACCCAGAGGTATTTCTTCGCCCTCAACCCTTAGTAGGGCCGAGCCGAGACTGATTTGTGCTCTGTTATGCTCTAGCCAGTCTCTACCCAATATCATAGATTTACAAAGGATGAGGGCCACATATAGCTTTTGCATAGTGTCTTCTGCCCCCACTCGTACAGATAGATACACCATACCCGATATCTCGATCTCTCTCCCGTCTGGCTGTACTATCCTTAGATCCGGAGTCTCTAGTTCATTTCCCTGGAACCATAGCTTGTTAAACTCCTCTAACCCTAGCTAATGAAACTCCCCTAACCTAATCATTAAGATGGAGGCCCCTGTGTCGAACAGCGCTTGTACTTCCCCCCTCCCACCTACAGGCACCTTGCAGGTTAGATCGGATTCCCGTCCAAATAAGGAAAAGCTCTGGGCCACACCTACCACTTGTTGGGTGGCCCCATTCCGTTTCCCTGATTACTTCTCCAACTTCTCGCTCCCGATCTAGCATTTCTCTCCCAGGCCCACTCTTTTCTCATGTGTCCCGGGCGTCCACATCCCTAGCACACCATCACTCCCGGGCCTGGAGGCGGTCCCCTCCAGCTCACTTCCTGTGAATAGTGACCCCCACCATAGGCTGGTCGATTGTGAATCCCAAAATTCCTAGCTCCACGGCCAATCACGTTTCGCCCTCCTATGTCTTCCCTCCCGGCCTCTTCTACCCCATGTACTTGGCTTTGAGAGGACACGAGTCTATTGTGCAACCTTAGACGTTTTGGGGCAGCTGCGAAGGCCTCTGTCAGTGAGCTGGGGGCGGCTCTTGCGGTGTCTTCCCTCACAAAGGGGTTCCTTAGAGCATCCGCATAAAATTCGGCTAGTTGCGTTTGAACAGCCTCCCCATCTCTCTGACAGCATCCTTATAGGCTAATTTGGACAGCGATTCTTCTTCCCCCTGTTTAACTCTAAGGCCCTAGCAGCATCAGCCGCACTGACAAATTCCCCGTATTGGTTAGTTAGTTGTTCTAGTAAGTCTGTCCAACTACCGTGGGGATTTTCGTCTAGGTATAGCCCAATATATTCAGATACCACTCCGTCCGCGTAGTCGTAAACTGATTCCGAGAACGATAGCTGGTGTATCCTAGCTTTCTTTGTTAATGCCTCCACCCATGGGCGAAACTCTGCGGCCTTCCCCGTAAATATTGGGAGCTTTGATCCTCCCGGCCCAATTTTCAAGATGTGACGAGGTGTCGTGACTCTGTCGGTTTCGTTCATGTTTAGTTCCAGTGCCTAATATTAACACTTAATTAAACAACGAAATAGCTATATAGTAACCACACATGATAATAGTACAAAAAATGAATTAAAACAATGTCAGAGAGAGAAGAAGAAAACACGAGAGAAAAAAAGAAGAAAAAACGAGAGAAAAAAAGAAGAAGAAACGAGAGAAAAAAAGAAGAAAAAACGAATGCCAAACTAAATGTGAAAATTACGAGGAGGGCACAATTGCTTGACAAAAGAGGAATAGGTGATCGCTTACTTGAATTCTGTTGTTTCACTCTCCCTTTCTGCTGTGTGTCTGTGTGTTCGTCTGTCCTGCTTCCCCCCCCCTCTCTCTCTCTCTCTCTCTATTCTATGGTGGCGTTAGAAAAGAAGGCAGTCCACTTGCGTTTTCTTTCTTTCTTTGCTTTTTTTTGTTAACGCCGTCTCAGTCACGTTTTAGCAAATGTCTATAACCCCGTGTTCGCTGGTCAAAGGCACCACTTGTGGCCAGATGTGATCGCCTAGGTTCACGCTAAAATAAATCAGCACAAGACAAATGTTCGTATATCTTGATTGAGTCTGGGAGGTGTGCTTTTTCTCAGTCCGCGCGAAAATAGGTACCCCAGTCGTGGTCGTCGCTATCTCTCTGGTCAGTTGTCGTTTCGATCTGTCCCGATCCGCTCTCTGTCCATGTTCGATCCTAACTGTTCGTCTTCTCTCCGAAATCTAAACTCGTCAACTTTTGCCATAAACTTTACTCTCGTCAACTGTCGTAAAACTAACCTACCTTACTGTAGTCAGGTGTCGTAAAACACTGTCACTGCTAAAATGTCGTGTCCAGTATTCTTTTCTTGGTGACCTGTCCTGAACCATGGAAATTGATCACTCCCGCATTTACTTTTGTCGAGTAGTCATTTCCTATCCCGTATTTTCTCGATTAGTCACTTCCTATCCTGTATTTTCTTTTGTGTGCGTTCATGAGTCATTTCCTATTCCTGACCGGGCCCCGACCTTTGCGCCATCCATAGTGTCACAGTACTATTCGAATATTTATGGATCTCATATAGAGATCAAGTGTAAGCTCAGTGGAGACGCCACTTGGTTTCTGAGTACTAAATTAAAGTGAAACAAAAAAGAATATAGAGTTTGTCATGTATATCTTGCATGAGGATACTTCATCATACAAGTACACCCTGACCAAATAGTCAAAATAACATAGTATTCGAAGCCCAAATCAGATCTTCTTGGTTTGGCTGCACGCCTATACGAAGTATAGTGCACCTTTTCCAAGTGATGTTACCTCAAGTAACCACACTAAGCTGGATACTCCACCAGACTAGATGAATTATCGTCCTGCAATCCGGTAAGAACAATATAGCAAAAGAAATATATACAAAAACATAATCAAGTGGTCAGTTGTTGAGATGAGATTCAGTGTTTATAACTTCTTTACACACTAAACGCTTACGATGGAAAGTTGAACTGTACTGGTACACTCGTATATCAATGTATCTCATATAGAAATGAAGAGTTAGCCCCATTAAGGAGCCCCCTTATTTCCGTGAATTTTAACTGAAGTAAAATGAAACATATATATATATATATATATATATATATATATATATATTTATAAATACAGATTTTAATCAGTCATGTGGACCGGCGGTTTCTGACAGGAAAAAGGTTGGAAATAAGAAATAAAAAATATTACGCTCTTAATTTAATTTAATTGAGCACTCTATATATATAGTTATTGTTTATTTATCTATGGACGTATACGTTTCATCTCTTTTCAATCAAGACTCATCAGCATAGAAATATGACTATTCACTACCGGTCACACGATTCGAAACCCTGGGTTACAAGTATTTTTCAACCCCAATTCAACGTCGCTAACCGATCGGCCAATTCTGAATAACTTATAAACAATGATAATTTCAACACTTTAAAGGCGGCGAGACGTACAGGCATTCTACTTCTATAAGGGAAGGAATGATGCATATAAAGCAAGTGACGTCACGCTGTGTTATTACTACGATTTACAGTGCCCTACTTTTTAACGAGAAGCTTCAATATATATATATTTGTTTATCATTTATGTATGTATACGTTTCGTCCTTTTTAATCAGGACTCATCAGCATTGAGATATAACTATTCACTACCGGCCGCGTGATTCGAAACCCCGGCCAACGAGTATTTGCGACTTAAATACGGACATCTAGAACCACATGGCAAGCTCTGGGTCGATAAATAAACCCTGATTAATTTAACACTTATTTCGGCGGCTTCACGTGATAAGAGCGTTCAAGATAATGAAAGGAACGATGCATTTATAGCTAACCCGACGTCATGCTGTGTGAATACTACACTTACAGTGCCTATATATATATATATATATATATATATATATATATATATATATTGTGTATATTTAGGCAGTAGTCTTTTATTTAAGCAAACATTGTAAAAAATAACAGAATATAATGGTTTATTATACGTTTTTCATTTTTTGAATTTTCCTAATAATTTTTTTGTGTAGATATCAAAAAATTAATCAATGCTCTATGAGCAACTACTAGCTACTAGCACATCTGATTATTCGTAGGATTCAAGTCAGAAAATACAAATTAACAAAAAAAACGGAGAAAACTAAAGAATTAAAAAAAAACAGCCAAGACGCCGTATGTGAAGTCGTTTAACGTCAAAACAACAGTTACAGATCCACTTTTACCTTTTAAATACCGGAAAGCGAGAATGTTTATCCGTTTTACCACCGTCCTGAGTTAGAATAGAGGCATTTGAAAAGAGTACGGGTTACATCGGAGAATGAAATTCAAAGTGAGAACAGTGGTCTGTGTAATACAAATAATTTTTTAAAATCCTCTCGTTGTATTCACAATCATTCAACTGCCAATCTATTCATCTCAGTAATCCTTATTTCTGACATGCGTGACAATAATATTTGATAAGGAACGTAGTGAAATAACTCTCAATTGATACAATAACGCAAAGAAATATCACTTCCCTTTATTATGAAAAAGGAGTATACTTTTTTTTCTAGCAGACATTCAAATGACTATCTTTTGTACAGATAGATATTTCCTAGTTGAACAAATTTAGAAAGTTATTCAGTCACACGCTAACCCTAACCCTATCCATAACCATTACCCTAACCCTAAGAAAACCATAATCCTTACCTTAACCCTAACTCTAACTATAATCTAACCCTAACCCTAACCCTAAAACTAACCCTAACCCTAACCCAAACCTAACCCTAAACTCAACCTAAACTTAAGCCTAATCCTTACCCTAACCCTAACTCTAATATAATCTTAACCCTAACCCTAACCATTAACCTAACCATAACTCTTACATTTACCCGAACACTTACCCTACCCCTAACCCTTACACTTACTCTTACTCTTACCTAAACTCTAACCCTTACCCTAACCTAATCCTAACCCTAACCCGTACTCTAACTGTTATTCTAAACCTAACTCTAACTCTAACCCTAACACTAACCCTAGCACTTACCCTTACCCTAACCCTACCCCATCGACTAACTCTAACCCTAACGCTAACTCTATTCTTAACACTAACCTAACACTAACCTTAACCCTTACACTAACCCTAACCTTAACCGTAACTTTAACTTCAACCCTAACACTAACCCTAACCCTAACCCTAACCCTAACCCTAACCCGCTTCTTTCGTCAAAGTTTTCAATTCCTTAATGCATTCTAGACTTTCATATTCTCATCTTCTCATCATCGAATCCATACAACTAAAATAAAGATTCGTCAGTGAAAGTAACTTTTTCCCATTGACTTTTGTGTATTCGAGACGAATTTTCGCGTTCTTTTGATGAAACGAAAGGCTTCGCAGCAGGTGCCCCAACAAAGTTAGCAATATTCAACTTAACAAAGTTAACGTTAACTCAAATTCACGCTCATTCTCGCATCGACTTCTCGCGAAACAGCAGTAAAGACATTAAGTAAAACTCTTCTAATGTGAGAATTAAAGATTGAACATGTGATAAAGTGACACACTTATTGTTGCTATGATTTAACACTCCCAAGAAGAATAGTATCAAGTAACACATTGATGCCGAAAACATGAATAATAGTGAATAAAATGAAAAATTAATATTAACAACAGTAAATATATGTCAGTCATGCGCGTTGAAATTCTGTAAAACAACACAACAGTCTATGGCAGCACATCGAAGAACACTGGTGATTTCGTTCTCGTTGATTCCATCTCTTCGGATCTGAAACATGTGATACTTTTAACATCGCTATAACCAAGCTTCTCTCTTTTTACAACCTACACTGATTCTAACCCTAACCCTAACCTTACTCTAACCATAACCATAAACCTAACCCTAACCCTAACCCTAACCCTAACCCTAACCCTTACTCTAACCATAACCATAAACCTAACCCTAACCCTAACCCTAACCCTAACCCTAACCCTAACCCTAACCCTTACTCTAACCATAACCCTAACCCTAACCCAAAACCTGAACCTTACACTAACCCTACACCTTACCATAACCATAGCCATAGCCATAGCTAACCCTAACCCTTACCCTAACCTTACCCTAATCTTACCCTAACCATAACTAAGCGTCATTTGGTGGTTTTTTATTGATATTTTCGATATGTCGAGCAAGCTTTCTGATCTCCGG
This sequence comes from Sepiola atlantica, assembly GCA_963556195.1. Lineage (NCBI taxonomy): Eukaryota > Metazoa > Mollusca > Cephalopoda > Sepiida > Sepiolidae > Sepiola > Sepiola atlantica. The sequence continues at coordinate 94,466,447 of OY744535.1, forward strand.
TTGTAGCCAGAATAATATATTTTGCAGTATTCTGGATACGGCCGTCACTAGAGCAAGACCACTCGTAAACATATCACCAGAAATAAGAAAACTTGCTCGACGCATCGAAGATATCATTAAAAAACTCACCACACACCCACACACACACACACACACATATATATATATATATATATATATATATATATATATATACATATATATATATATATATATATATATATATATATATATATATATATATATATATATATTTGAACATGTTTTTGAGAAACCAGATAACAGACGCGTGATGTCATATCAATAAATGAAAATTTATTTAATCATTTTTAAAAAAAATTTTTATAATTCCAAATTTTCGGTTTTTACAAACCATAATCATTGTAAACAGACATTGTATTTTTGTTTTCTTTTCATGGTAAAGATCTACCGGCGTCGCCGAAGATTTACGATCTCCTTCGATGTTATTGGGGAGTTGTTGTTTTTTGTTTTTTTTATATGTCCGGTGGATGTAGTTAAAGCCCTGGTTGGCCTGAGGTTTATAATATAAGTGTTACTACAGTTTTAAAAGTGTCGTTAGTAGATATATTTGAGAATTTTTGACCATTTCTTTGAGAAACCAAATAACAGACGCGTAATTTTATAAATGAAAATGTATTTAATCATTTTTTAAAATTTTTTTATAATTCCAAATTTTCGGTTTTAACAAACCATAGTCATGTTAAACAGACATTGTATTTTTCTCAAAGAAATGTTCAAATATATCTACTAAAAACGCTTTTAAAACTGTAGTAACACTTATATATATATATATATATATATATATAGAGAGAGAGAGAGAGAGAGAGAGAGAGAGAGTGAGAGAGTGAGAGACATTTGTAAAGTTCAAATGTATTTACATAATAAACACAAAACGTTTTTCTGTACAAAGTGCTCAATATAATTTAGAGCTTTTATATAATTAAATAAACCTTGGTGGCGACAGTCGACACGAATTCATTCGTGTTTCAAGACATATGTCTAAAACCACACACATACATATATATATATATATATATATATATATATATATATATATATACAGAGAGAGAGAGAGAGAGAGAGAGAGAGGGGAAAAAGCAGAGAGAGAAACTTATATATATATATATTATTATTATTTATATATTTAAAAACAGGGAACGTCGAATCAAAACAGCACTAGCAAGCCACTACTCGGAGCTCAAAGACATTGGAAAATAATGTACATGTAAAAATTATGTCTGAATGAAAAATTTGAAATCCTTAATTTTAAAGACCCCCGTAATAGAGAGATAGCAAAAAGGTGTTCATACAGAAATAAATTTACCTTAGGCTAACGATACATAAATAAATAAATAAATACGTAAAAAACACCAAACTAAACAATAAGTAATAATTTAAACTTTTAAACCTAAAATAGAAATACAAGGAATCACGTGTTAAAATAAATCCACCCATTATACTGATACAACAAAGAAACAGGATATACGCCAATCTATAGAAAACAGAACAATAGAACGGGATATATGGAGTAACCATAACCACACCTTTCTTCGTAAGAAGCCCAACGATTGGCTGAGAGAACAACAAAGAATCTGATTGGTAAACTTGCGAGCCGTGTGTATAAAACCACCCTGCAAAAATAACTCCATGCATTTTAGCCTGAAGATTCCCCCCGAGCATGAAACGCGGGAGCTTCTGTGTAACTTAATTTCCATGAATATATTTTCATAGACACATAGACACATATATATATATATATATATATATATATATATATATATATATATATATATATATATATATATATATATATATGTATTAGTGCATGTATTGTATTAGTTTCTGTAGAATTAAATCCGGTGAAACTGAAATGTTTATAAAAAGTGCTCAATAACAAGTAGCACACATTATTGGTTACATATGTGCATACATGTTTCAGTTCTACTCTTTACAGAGAGTCAACTCTGTGATAAGTACAACCGAAACAGATATGCAATAATGTTTGTATAAATAAAAATGTATACTTATAGATATATATATATATATACATACATACATATATATATACATATATATATATTTATACATACATATATATATATATATATATATATACATATATATATATATACATACATATATATATATATACATATATATATATACATACATATATATATACATACATATATATATACATACATATATATATATATATACATATATACATATATATATACATATATATATACATACATATATATATACATACATATATATATACATATATATATATCTACATACATATATATATACATATATATATATACATATATATATACATACATATATATATACATACATATATATATATACATACATATATATACATACATACATATATATATACATACATATATATATATACATACATATATATATACATACATATATATATACATACATATATATACATACATATATATATACATACATATATATATATATACATACATATATATATATATATTTATACATACACATATATATATATACATATATAGATATATATATATATATATACATACACATATATATATATATATATAGATATATATATATATATATATATATACATACATATATACATATATATATATATATATATGTATATATATATATATATATATATATATATATATATATATATATATATATAAGGCAAAAACAGTTATAGTTATGCACATTTCCGTTGAAGGATATAAATGATCAACATTCATTTCGAAACCGGAAGACGAGTAACCATTTAAAAGTTCTCCTGATGTGCAACCGGCAATTTGTATCATCCACGCTTCCAAAAGACCGCTGATTACTATCGAATTTTAAAGAACGCCTTTAAAATCATTCTGCCGCCGGAAAAGAAAGTCCGCTAATCTATCATTTATTTATTCCATAGTATTGTTTCCGTGCATGGAATTTCCTCTTTCTTTTCCTCTTTTCCATTCGAGAGGCGTCGTTCCGTCTGGTCGGAAAGACATCGTTTACGCGCAACGAGATTACTATCATTATTTATACACATTTAAAGTTTCAAAATATTTCACAAGAATAAATCTTTTCATTTTTGGGAGAATTGGTCTCAATATATGCACGACATATATACTGACTTTTTGTAAAATTGGTAAAAAATAAATTCGGAAAGTAGTTCTTATTGTTAGATAATGCTCCTATAGGAATGGACGTATCTGTTGAAAATCGTTGTTTTGACTTGCGCGAATTAGCGCGGGTGCAGTCGAATGCACAATAGGGCCTGTTCTCACAGTCAGAGCTAACAGACGTGAAAAGGTCACCGTGTAAAGAGATGCCAGATCAAGGGTGTGTGTACACCTGCGAGAGGCTGTGACGTCACAGGCCGTTTCGTGGGAATTATAGGTATCCGTGACGTCACTCGTTCTTCGCGAGAAGCGAGTTTCGTCAGTTTAGATTTTTGAGGCGAACCTATAAGATATGATTTTGATGTAGTCAGCAATTTGATTTAAGGGAAATATTTCCCTAAGAAAATACAAGCGAGAGATATACTTTTCCCCCTCTATGAATGGTTAAGAAAATTACTGTTAAGTAAGTACGATAAAATTGTGATTTGCTCTCTCTCTCTCTCTCGACGTAGTGAATGACTCCCAGCTGATTAAATGACTAACGCTCGTAATAAAAAGAATTAAAAGTAAAAAGATTGTGCTTGGTGAGTCGATCGTCGAGTTTTGTTGCAGACAACGGACAGCGTGGTTCACGGCAGGAAGGAAAGAAGAAAGAATTCATCCACTAGACGACACGACCCTCTACACGGTCTAAGGTATGCAAACAATATATGAACTATGTGATTTATGATGTTTCAAAAATGATAAGTATTAAATGTGAACTGCCACGACTCTTTCAGGGAAGAGTATACTAAACGAGTAAAGCCACGGCCGGTAGTGGGACTAGTGTACAAAGCGCGTACTGCCGCGGTCCAGGCAGGAGTAGCACTATGCAACAGTAGTTTGATTATGCGGAAGGTATAAGTTTTCTGAAGTTCAAAAAGATGAAACTTAAAACGTTGAAGGATGCATCGGCTGAAACGTTGTGAGACTAATAACTAAAGTGATAATAGTAGATTGAATAATACAAGGAATTCAAAACCAGTTCCGGTTGAATGTAATTCTTGTTCATGTTATGTCTTGTAACGAAAGTCACCGTGTAATTCTTCAGTCTGTGACTGACGAAACGGGCGCGCATGAAACTGAGGGAATGATAGAATCCTTAGAAAGTGGGCATCAGTCTTTAGTGTAATTAGTGCATACATCGATGGCAAAATTGAATGCTAACAAGACAAAGCTGCTTTCCTTCAACAACTACAAGAAACAAATAACAGCCTACCTTGACAAGAGAATGTGTAAAGAAACAACATTTTCTTATTCATGATTTTACGACGAAAGACCGAATATTGACCCCGTGTAGATGCAAGATGTTTAGGCGTTTAGCAATTGGTGTTAGGGTTAATTTATACATATTTTAATTTTCAAAATGTGTTACAAAAAATACATCACTTCAGTTTTGGAAGATTGTGCTCAACATGCCAACGATATAAATAAAGATTATTATTAAGATGTGCCAAAACGTATTTTTCTTTCCCATCGTGTATCTATCAAAAGTCGATCTGTCTTGTTGGGATTAAATATCACTGGAAGAAAGTTCAATTCTCGCACGTGAGAATGCAGTAACAATTATGTAGATAAGTGCTAAATAGAAACAGGGCAACACCTTTTGTGAGAAGGAACACACCAACAATTGTATATAAGTTTAAAACACTTTTACTTGTAAGAAAACATGAGAGCAAATATATACAACAAATGGTGAGTTCAAAGTTCAGATAGGAGGAAGATGATTTAGGTTTGCGAAAACGTGCTTCGCGAACTTATCTTGTGGGAATTCTAGTAACAGTTTGCACGTGCTCCGCCTCCAATTCTGGCTCTTGTCGCGATGTAGTCACTTCAGTCCAAGATAGTTGGTAACAGGAACGAGCAGGGGCTCTCTGCGACTGCAGTCGAGGGCTTTATCTCAAAAGGACTCAGCCGCGGACCTACCAGGTTCAACAGGTGCGTCGAAAAGAGGCCGGGACACAGCGTGCAAGTGTTATTATGGGCTGACTCACGTGACACCTAACGGAGTAGGGGGTTGGGATGCCTGACAGGGGACAAGGCTGCAGCCAGTCAGTGAGGGGGGCGTTAATAAATTCCAATGGTCTCAGTTTAGTTTGAGATAGCATTTCTTCTGTTAGTTTACCTGTCTATACTTAAGTTTCTCATATAGTGTAATCCAATAAATTTCAACTAATCTAATCGTTAGTTCATAATAGATTGTGAAACTTTGGCAGACTCTAAAAGAGATAGCCTACTGCTCCGAAAATGCGGCATCACAAAACATACCAAATTCGTGGATTATATTTTACACCAAAAAACTAGCAACTTGAGATTTTCTGAAGCGGTTAAACATTAAGAGAATTATTGAGCCCGACAACTTCTCCGTTTAACTTATTAGATACGCTTTAATCAATTCAGCAACCAATATCGGAAGACACCGAAAACACTCCCCAGATATGACAATTTCGATATACCACTACTCCAAATAGCCTCAGAATAGCGCCAATGGCAACGATACTGTGACGTCTGAGGAAGTAAGGCTGTGGAGGGTGTGTTTTTGTACCTTACTTACACGGACAGATTGAACTATTAAACTTATAAATATTGGGAGCACCTGCTTCTGAGTGTTAGATCCGCACCAGCCCGACAAGAACTGCGCCATTTCGGTGGTCTTTTATCTATCCATCTTAATCATTAGTCTTTGATAGTCATTGGAGGCCCACTTTACTAGGTCCTGCCTTTCCGTTTTAGGGTAGATTAAGTTTGTTGCTTACTGCTGAGGAACCCCAACAGGGAATGCCGACGGGGCTGGCCAAGCAATTTTTTAAAGGCCAGATTGCTCCTTCTTTAGATACGCTGGCTGGCTCTCCCCACCTTGCGGCCTTGGACCACATCTTCCTGTAAACACCTGGACCTACATTAGTCTATACTGCCCATCATGACTGACGTGATACAACTCTTGCTCTCTGTTGTAATATACTTTTTTCAATATATTTGTTTTCTCTAAACTCCGAGTTCAGATATTCCTTCCGGACCCTTGACAAGACACACACATACTCACACACACACACACACACACACACACACACACACACACACACACACACACACACACATATATATATATATATATATATATATATATATATATATATATATGTACACTTTCATATAATCCTATCTTGAAAAGTCAATGATCACTATACGAGCCAGAACAATAATAAAACATAGTGAGTGATGAGAATAAATCAAAAAGTAGGTCAAACTAAAGAATATATTAATCAACTTTTTTTCCTTCCTTAATCCAGGGCACTTTCAAAAATGCAAGCTTTTATAATCAGAGGAGCTTATAGGGATAAATCAGTATATGTATATTCATATATAAACGTATAGACATATTTGAACGAAATCTACAACTCATATAAGTTATTGATCATATTTTCTTCAAACATCCGACGATTGTAAGTATTAACAACCTTTCAGCTTACTTATGTAACTATCATGTTTTTTTAAAACATGTTTTGCATGTACATGTTGAAGTTTTGAACATGGAGCCGAAATGACTCGGGAAACGGTGACAATAACGAGAATGCCGCCTACGCCATTGCTCAATAAAAAAAAAACGAACCATAAACCTACGGGTGTCTCGCCCCACGGGTAATTTACATTTTCTTTAGAAATGTACTAGTTGCAACAGTTGTTACACCGGAAATTACACCCTTGACGTGTGGCATCTGTACGTACATTCGATCGTGAACCCTCGGGGACAACAGGCGGGTTGTCATAAAACACTCAAACGTATTCATTCACCGGCTGGAAATTAAATATATTTCATGAACATTGCTTTTGCTCTGAACTGAAATCGCATGAAGAGGTCGTAATTATAATTTTAGTCGTGTTCTTTGCCGTTTACCAGTGTCACTGCAAGCTTTGTTTATTATAAGCTGTTCATCTAACTAAATTCTTAATTTATGGTTGCCATTTAACGTGCACATCGAAAGACGTCGAGCAGAAATGCGTGGGCTACTTTCAAAGATATTAGCTATTCTGCCATTATATAAAAAAATCCCCCTGGGTATGTGTGGACAATTACCATGGACAAGCGGATGAAATATGTGCCATCCTCCCGTCAAAAAGACGAGAACGCAGTGTCGTATAATGAAATAATCTCAAGACAATCATGCCATGTGAAATCCGCTTCAGGCAGTTGATATGAAGTTTCGGTACGAAATGTTTTGTTAACCAGCCTATCCTAAAATAAAATACACCCTGTAGACATTTTGTATAGATAATGTCAACAATGACGTACCTCAAATATATTTTCAGTTGACAACTTTATTTTTGTGAGTTCCATGAAGGATCTTCTAAATGAATCATCCTCGGATGTCAAAAGCAAATGAACAAATAATCTGAAGAAAAGAAGAAAAAATTAAAAAGACGGCGGAGAAACGAGCATAGAAAGTTTTCCGCATTGTTCCAGGACGTTTTTAGCGATTTTAAATTAAAATTGAGGATGATTCGACGAAGAATCGAAAATGTTCGTGAAACCTGTGAAACTTATGGAACATTTATTTATTATTTTTTATTTTAATACAAAAAAGATCATCATAAAATTGAAAAAAAAATTTAAAAAAGGTATAATTAAACAGACGGATACTGTTATTTTTAACAATAGTCGCATGAATGAGAAAATGCTGACTAAATAAACACTATATATATATATATATATATACATATATACATACATATATATATATATATATATATATATATATATATATATATATATATAGTCATCCACATAAAGCCTGTTTCGCTGTTTCACAGCTCATCAGTGCGGCTAGACCAGTTAGTGCCTCAACCGGGATTGAAACTCGACCGTCGAGCTGACGGTTGGCGCTTCTAACCCCCTACGCTATCATGCGACACTGACTGAATGTAAGATATATCTCAATGTAAACATTGCAATTGCCGTGGCTCGAATTAGTTTTACCTAATGAGCTATGCCTTAAAGCTAATGGAAGTTGGCAATATCCTTACAAATTAAGTTCTACCCCGAGAGGGAGCTTTATATAGTCATCAACATACAGACTGTTTCGCTGTTTCACAGCTCATCGGTGCGGCTAGACCAGTTAATGCCTCAAGCCGGGATTGAAACTCGACCGTCGAGCTGACGGTCGGCGCTTCTAACCCCTATATATATATATATATATATATATATATATAATCCAGGTAAAACATCCACAGGGTAGTAATACAAAGAATTTCAACCGGTTTATAAAAAGTGCTCAATATCAAATAGAGCTTTAATATATGATTATTTTTATTTACACATACATGTACAAAATCTGCGACATTGGCATGTCGATGTTATCGATCAACAGCTACTATAAACAGAGATCTCATCAGGCAGAGTTAGAATCTGATCTTAACCTTGGGTCACATTTCGAAAGAATGAAATGGAGAAAAAAGAAATTTTAAATTTTAAAATTTGGAAAGTCACGTGGTTGGGACCGTTAAATATCAAAATCTCAAAATCAAAATACAAATAAAAAATAAAAATATTAATTTAAAAGATAAAAAATAAAAGATAAAATATAAAATATAAAATAAAATAAAGTGAAAAGAAAGAGATATATAATAAAAGGGTAGCGATATGACTATTAATTGCTGGTCATGTGATTCGAAACCCCGGATTCCGACACCTAGAACCACTGGGCCATCGTTGAATAGCCAATAAACAGTGATAATTTTAAAACGTTATCCGAAAGAGAAAGAAAGAGAGAGAGAGAGAGAGAGAGAGAGAGAGAGGTGTAGGGATTTTTTTTATTGTTTTAAATAAACTTTATTATTTTTGAACAACTTTCTTGCGTGTTTGTTCTTTTAGTAAGATTAAACTTTCATATTTTTTTTTTTTTGGGGGGGGGGGGGGTCGGGGTAAATTTTACGTTAGTTAGTAGTTTCGATTTTTACAATAAAAGTTACCTAACGTGTGGCAACAGCAGGAAATTAATAGTTACCTGATAAACTAAATGATTTACTACTACACCAAACAACGCCGGGTAATCCGTCTCGTTTTGCATAATTACCTGCGCAAAACTTCTACACAAAAAAATTTAAAAATCTATTGCAAACATTATGACTCGAAATGCTATCTGTGTAACGACTTCTGGCGCTGAGGTAAACCAATTTTCGAATTCTTTTTAAAATTGCAACCGACGAAGCAATCACGTATCGAATGAAGGTACCTATGTAATCAAGAAACAATGAATTATTGCTAGAAACGCAGCTCGACACTCTGGAGATATTGAGTATAGATATTCCTACTTCTGGTTCATTCGATTATTTTGTATCTACAGCAAAGTTACAAATCAATCATGATCTGCTTGTTTTTAATTTGAAGCCCGCGACGAACTTGTACATTTATTAACGGTAAAATCCGACATGAAAAGCATTAGCGAAACACAAATTACCTGTTTTAAATACGCCTTCCCAAATGTGTTTGTTTCGCCTTCCAGCAATATTACGAATTTGAATAATGTCTTCTATTTAATATACTAAGTCTTTCAAATAACGGTTCATAGAACATTTCATATTTCCATTCCCAGAAGTATTAAAAATATGCGCCGTTATTGCAGTCGTTAATTGATACCGAAAGCTACAATTATTACATGATTTCGATATTCCGTTGATTTTACACACACACACACACACACACACACACACACACATATATATATATATATATATATATATATATATCGAAATTACGTTAGAATAATAGCTTTGTTATAAATCACCAACTTCAGTAACTGCGCATCTGTATATATCTGGTTCCTCCGGGAATGGAAATAGATAGCTTACTTATATATATATATATATATATATATATATATATATATATATATATATATATATATATATTATATATATGTATTTTTTGGTACAGAAAAGTTAGTACAACATTCGTACTGTCGGTTTCGAGCACGATGACAACAGAAGCTGAAGAGAGCCGGATGGCTAAGTCTTTCCGTGCTTGAAACCGACGGTACGAATGTTGTACTCATTTTTCTGTACCAAAATAAATAAATATTATGCTCTTAATTTATAATTTCAATTCTTAATTAATCGAGCACTCTGCTGGGATTTTTCCTGCTATATTACAAAGACGTTATATATATATATATATATATATATATATATATATATATATATATATATATATATATATATATATATATATATACATATACACACACACACATATATACAGGGTGGGCAAAAATAAGGGTCCTATTTTTAAAAATTCATAACTTTTTATTTATTGATTTTTTTTTTTTAGAATAAGTAAAGGACCCCTTCCGAAGCAAGCATGAGCCGTATTAGCCCTAAGGAACGTACCCTCATTTAGAAAACATTATTTTTGCTTAAAAAACTCAAAACAGTGTAAAAAACAATACTTTAGTTTTTGTAAGTTTTAAGAAGTGTTTTTCGGCTAAAATTTGTTTTGTTTATTTCAAAAAATCTCGGAAGGGTCAGTCTACACACACATAAAGTTTGGTGAGTTTAACTTTTATTTTGTGGAAGTTATTCAAATTCAAGTTATTCAAATTTAAAGATAGGACCCTTATTTTGGCCTACCCTGTATATATATATATATATATATATATATATATATATATATATATATATATATATATATATATATATATATCCAAGCAAGCGTTGTTGAACGTCACGGAACTTTCTCGTTTGTAAATCATCTTGGTGAGGTTCTCAAACCGTCGAGCTATACTTTTGGTTTCAGGTTGCAATCCGTAGAGTATTTCACCGATTGTTCTTAATTCGGCCATATTTTCGAGCGCTTTCGACTTTCTTAGTCTTCATCTAGGACTAATTTTTAATTTTATAATAAGTAGACTTCAGTTAATGTGTTATTGTAAAGGGCGAATGAAAAAGAAGGGAATGTGGGTGGTCGAGTTCAGTCTACTTATTTAAAAAAAAAAAACCTAAACGTCAACACGATTAAGAAAGTCGAAAGCGCTCGAAAAAAATGACCGAATTAAGAACAATCGGAGAAATACTCTATTGATTGCCATCTGAAACCAGAAGAATACCTCGACGGTTTGAGAACCTCACGAAGAAGATTTACAAACGAGAAAGTTCCGTGATGTTCAACGACGCTTGTTTAAATAATGACTTCGCTGCCTAACTATATATATATATATATATATATATATATATATATATATATATATATATATGTATATATATATATATATATATATATATGTATATATATATATATATATATGTATATATATATATATATATATATATATATATATATATAGAGAGAGAGAGAGAGAGAGAGATAGTAATGGAGGTAAAGTGAATAGGATAAAAATCCAAACAATCATATATAAAGAGTGCTCAATATCAAATAGATCTTTTATGATTATTTTTATTTATATTTATATAGGTTATTTCCAGATATGACCTCATGAAAAGATCATCTTATTTTCCTGACGAGATCTCAGCTTTTAACGGCTGTCGATCGATAATATCGATACGTTAGTATCGCAGATTATGTACATGCATATGTAAATGGAAATAATTATATATATATATATATATATATATATATATATATATATATATATATATTTATAAGATGATTTAATGGATCGGAACATTCTAATTGTTCAAAAAATTAGAACAACAAGTCTAGTATTGCGTACGGTCGTTTTCAAAATAAAATATAAAGATAAACCGATAATAATAATGATAAAAACATTATAAACATCGGCAAAATTATAAAGATAAAATGAAAATAAAAATAAAAATTAAATAAGGAATAAAATAAAGTAAAATATAATGTAAATTATAAAAATAATAATAGAATATATAAAAGAAAAAAAGGATAAGAGATAAAAATAAAAAATAAAATATACAATAAAAAAGAAAGAAAAAACTATGAAAAAATAATAATATGAAAAATAATAAAATTATAAATAAATAAAAAACAAAAATATATGAAAAATAAAAATAAAAGGAAGTAAAAGGATAATAAAGATAAAAATAAAAATTAATAATGATATATATATATATACATATATATATATATAGTTCAATATTGTATAGACTTTCTCGTTTTCTGTCATTTTTTGCAATTTTTTGTTCGCTCTTTTTATTTTTTGTATTTACTTATTTTTTATTTATTAATTTTCCAACGAATGTTAAGTCTGCAATATCTTGGATTTAGTTAGTTTCTCTGGGAATTTAAACTGCATTTTACTTTTTTTTTTTTTTTTTAAATGACTCAAAGCTTCTTTAGACTATATATATCTATATAATACTAAAAGTCTATTGATCTTGTATGTTTGCAATCAGCTTTCAGCTTTCCGGTTTTCAACATCCGGTTGCGCATGCGTAAATAGCATCGTCTTCAATCTGTTATTCCAATTCCGTTATTCTCTATTATGATTAACGAACGCATGAAATTTTTCATTCTGGAAATTTTTATATCACTTTTAATATAAACAATTTCATTTAATTTCATCAAATAGTTTTTTTGTTTTCTTCACGGCTAAAAACATTCAACGGGAGGACTTCGTAAAGTCAGTCGCAGTTTCAAAAAACTCCTCCCTTTTAAAAAACAAAACAAACAAACAAAAAAACAACACTCATTATTAATATCAGCCATACTAGCGGTCGGTGAATGAAACCACCTCCCACTTTCCCTCTCATAGATTTCACCACTCCTACTCCCTCTGTTTTCGTTACGTACGCGAGAAAGCCTGCTGTACCCCCTTCCTTTCTCAAATCGCCCTCATAATTCAGTAACTGTAATAAAAAAAACAATTATAATAAACAGAACGACTCATAGAAATCTATCTATATTCTTTTTTCATTTTAATATACTTTCATAGAAATGCTTCTGTTATGTAAAAAAAACCTATTTTCTTTATGCCACAAGTGTCACGCTCATACATGAATTCCATAGCTAATATAACAAACTGACCCAACGGGTCACGGGTGGTCTAGTATATATATATATATATATATATATATATATATATATATATATATATATATATATATATATATCAAAGACGTTTATCAAATTAACAAAGAAATAAGTTTCTTTATTCTTGTTTTTTGATGAAAAAAAAAATGACTCAATACTGGTCACCCCTGAAGAAGGAATTTTATTCCGTAATCGATAGGATTAATGTAAGAAAAAAAAAATTAATCTTGTATTGCTAATTTGGCTTTTATTTCAATTTTATTATATATATATATATATATATATATATATATATATATATATATATAACAGACGGTTACGGAGATAGCGATCTATTTTATCACATCCAATTAAGTCGTTCACAAATGAGGCAAATCTCCTCCATTAAGAATATTTCCTGTTAAATAATCATCGATCGCCAACAAAACTACGATCTCCCCTCGGCAAAAGCACATCGCGTTTGCATTCCAGTGTGAATAATTCTCTCCGGGTATGTTAATAGCGAAAAATAAGGTTTGTGCTTATTAGTGCATCGAACGGCACACATTTCTCTTCACGAGTTTCCCCGGCACAGCGTCTTTTCCTTTCTGTTGTTCAATCTCATCACACTCTTTCGTTTGAACTTCATCTTTCGTTATCACACGCACGCATATTCTCTCTGATTCTCTCTGGGGTTTTTATATACATACATACATACATACATACATACATACACAAACATATATATATATATATATATATATATATATATATATATATATATATATATATATATATATATAATAAACTTGTTACAAATATCCAAGGGGTAAAACTCCGAAGGAAGTTGAAACCAGGTTCATAAGAGTGCTCAATGAACATTCAGAGCAAAATATATTTTGTTGATGGTTTTATTCCATTTTGCTACATAATATATTGTGTTTCATTAATGTTTAAAATAAACGTTAGTGGATTCCAACGGAGTGAATTCGAAAATGCCTGACGTGTTGACGTTTATTTTAAACGTTAATGAAACGCAATATATTATGTAGCAAAATGGAATAAAACCATCAACAATATATATATATATATATATATATATATATATATATATATATATATCATCTTATACATATATATATATATATATATATCATCTTATATATATATATACATCTATATAAATAGAAATATATATATATATATATATATATATATATATATATATATAGTGAAAATTAGTATTTTTTAAATCTATTAAAATTTAAATTTCAAAAATATGCAAAATGCAGTATTAACCACGAATATATATAAATATATATATATATTTTAATTTTTTTATTTATATATTTATCTATATTTTTTTATTTATATATTTATCTATATTTATGTTTTTACTTTAAATTGATATTTATTGATTGAAAGAATCGGAAATGTATATATACATAAATATATTTTATATAATAATAAATAGTTACCTCCCCTTTTTTAGATAATTAAATTAATTAGAGTTGCGTACCCTTAATTATGTTCTACATATAAAAATAATATATATAAATAATATTTTATTATTTTAAATTTAATTTTATTTTATTTTTCCCCTCCTTTCTTTCTTTCTTTCTTTCTTTCTCTCTTTTCTTTCTTTCTTTCTTTCTTCCTTCCGTCTCGTTCTTCACTTCTAAATATAGAATCTCTTACTTAACGGCTTTTTCTGATCTAAGCGTCCCGTCGGCCCTCCATTTCAAAATTCTGTGTACATAGCGTTTCATAACGGTTATAAGTGTTTTTTGAAGAAATTCCATCATTTACTATTTCAGACTATGCTGAAGAAGACGGAATCGGGAATTTAAACACGTTTCTTGTCAGAAACCACTGGTCCATGTCTGATTAAAATCTGTATTTAAAAATAAAAATATTACGCTCTTAATTTAATTTAATTGAGCACTCTACTGGTATTTCCCTTTTATTCTTTTTTGAGTATACCTTTATACTTTATATATATATATATATATATATATATATATATATATATATATATATATATATATATATACACAGGGTGATTCATAAGTACCTTAGCTATTTATTTTTGAAATTCTAAAGTTAAAAAATACGGTAATACAAAACAGAAAGTTTATTCAACAAATTAGTTCATGGGTGTTTCAAATTACAGCAAATTTTTAAAATGTTCCCCTTCTTTTCTGCATGCATAGCTCCATTCTTTTTGGCAAGGAATTTACGACTCTTTGTAGCATATTTGATTGATTATGAAATAAATATATATAGAAACAAATATATAAACGAACAAATTTAAAATAACAAATAGCAGTAATTAGAGAGTAAGATAACAATCATCAAAAGTTCATAGTATGTTTGTGTTTCATATGGTAATCCTTTTTAATAGCTAAGTGAAGTGACTTATGAATCACTCTGTATATATATATATATATATATATATATATATATATATATATATATATATATATATATATATATATATATATCGGTATATTTATATATATTATATATAGCTTTCGGTTTTGGGGTATTAATTTAAATATTGTGGTTCCGAGTATTGTATCGTCGGCCGCTTTTTATCTCTCAATCGTAATTAAGAGGTTGTGGCTTATTGTTTGATTTTGTTCTGTCAGCCTTTTTATAGTTCTCTCTGTCTCTCTTTCTTTCTCTCTCTCTCTCTTATATATATATATATATATATATATATATATATATATATATAATAAAGAATAAGGTAAAATAAATACCTTTGAAGCATTAAAGATGCGATATCAATTTTAAAAGAAAAATAAATCGAAACCATTTCTTTTTATAAACTTCCATTTAAAATTTTTTTTTAGTTTATAGTGATACAAATAATTTCGCCAATTGAAAACTTGGCCTCTTCAGTGTGTCTATATATCCTGATCTTATTGGACTTGGATTTTTCCTGGCTTCTGTTGGTGTAAACGGGCTTAGTTTACACCAACAGAAGCCGGGAAAACAGCCCAGCGTTCTACCACTGGTCCAAGACGCTCTGTATAGAAATATGTACGATTTTTATCACCCAAATATTTAATGTATTTGTATGTAATTAATAATGTTTTTTTAAAATAATTACATAGAAATACATTAAATATATATATATATATATATATATATATATATATATATATATATATATATATATATATAGTCTAAAGAAG
>OY744535.1:94487852-94490352 GCA_963556195.1 Sepiola atlantica
AATGAAGCTTAATATAGAGAGTCAAATTGCTCCATATAAGACCCCTTAGACAAAAATGCTGGTCTCAATTTCTGACTCAAAACTTTGGCTGTAATGTGTTGATGCCTTGCTTCAAAACCATATACAGTTTGTGAAGCTTCTGTTATTAACTTAACTGCCCGTTCCACACCCTGAGAATGTGAGGGCAAATCTGGCAAGTCAAGCTTGGTTCCATTCATCAACGATTCTCGAAGTTCAGATTCAGTAAAATCTTCCGTCATTGGTGGTTCAAAATGCCGCATAATTTTAAATCTATTAATTGTCCAATGTGTGGCATTAAAATTAATAGGTAGAATTCTTTTTAATCTTTTTCTGGTTTACTCCTCACTCCTGAAAGAACAAATTAATTAATTGAATTATTAAAAAATTCCAATCTGTACTGCTTTAATAATTATGGTGAAATTAGATAAAATCTTTAAAAATCATTCTATAAATTGGAATAAATAATTGAGTCAGAGATATATGAATAAATATTACTTACCTAATGGCCAAAATTCTTTTTAAAGTTTCTTCTCTTACTTCAATCTCCTCAGATTTAACCATGGAATATAGAAAGTTTTCAGGCAGTAAACAAAATGTATTACCTTGTATATTTCTAAATGTGATATCTTGGATTTCCTGAGGCTTCTCCTTAATCCTCTGGATCATATTAAAAATGTGCACTTACTGATTGTGGAATTTACTATTTCTTTTAATTTCAAACCAAGAAGTGGCATACACATTTACAATAAAATTTACTACATAGTGTAGTTTTGTTGTGTGCCTTTGTGGGTATGCACCACGAGTCCATAAACACATAAGCCTGATGGCCAAAGTTAACCATCTTGCTTGGTTTAAAGGACCAATTTTCCAGGAGGCATATCTAGAGTCAACCTTACCTCTAGAAATACCTACTGTGTATTCATAAAGGAGTCTTTGGTCAGAACTAAGATCATGTATTTCATCAATTTTAAAAATTGACTCTAGAGGATTGCTAATAGTGGAAAATGATATTTGGGGTAAATCATATCAATCATTTGAGCATAATTTCCCCAGAGGGGCTACTGAATGTTGTAGGGCCCTTTGCGCAACCATCTGTTTTTAAAAAGGGCTCTGAAAGGTAGTTCATTATGATGCAAAGAGCAACCAATTGTGTGAAGAGTTTTAAAAAGTTTTTTTTCTAAAATTGCAACCATTCCACCATCGCAACTTGTGTTGGTATTAGTGTTGTCAACAAGTATAGCCTTGATACTGTTCTCACTGTGGAATTCATGCAAAACATCCACCACTTGATCTGCATGAACAGCACCTGTTGCACCACTATTCGGAAGAACTCTATGTGTCAGATATTTACTTTCACATGGTGTTTCTTTTGTAAAAGTTAAATGGTGTTCTGGTCCCTTAGTTTTTTTCATAATTCTCTGTCTATTTTCATCCACAATTTCCTTATACATCAATGTGTCCTTATCCATTCTCCCATCAACTCCAATACATATATTTTAGGTGGGGTAAAAACTCATGGCTGAAATAGTTTTATTTATCTACCTCCAACAAGGTAAGATGTGACACAAGGTCAGGAAAGTGGGATTAGATAACCCTGCGCTATAGAGGTGAGCACTCTGGCCATTAAAAAATTGACTGGGCAGCCCCGTCGGCATTCCCCTGTAGGGGCGCCTCAGACAGTTAGCAATAAACTTACTCCTCCCCAAAGAGGAAAGGCAAAGCCTGGGAGGATGCACCTCCTAGAATTGCACAGGACGGACAAGCCCCAATAGACGGGCGTAAATCCAGACCCAAAGGCCGGACGATACGGTTTATTTGGTGGGGTAAAAACCCCTGGCTGAACTAGTTTTTATTTATCTACCCCCAACAAGGTAAGATTGACAAAAGGTCAGGAAAGTGGGATGAGAAAGCCAGTGCTCGAGAGGTGAGCACTCTGGCCATTTAAAAATTGCCTGGGCAGCTTCGTCGGCATTCCCCGGTAGGGCCGCCTCAGACAGTAAGCAATAAACTTACTCCTCCCCAAAGAGGGAAGGCAAAACCTGGGAGATGCACCTCCTAGAACTGCACAGGACGGACAAGCCCCAATAGACGGGCGTAAATCCAGACCCAAAGGCCCGGACGATACCGGTTTATTTGGTGGGGTAAAAACCCCTGCTGAACTAGTTTTTATTTATCTAACTCCCACAAGGTAAGGTGTGACAAAAGGTCGGGAAAGTGGGATTAGATAAGCCAGCGCTCGACAATTCAATATATATGTGTGATAATTAAACAGAGAATCAACACGGGAATTCAAATTCGCCTGATGAATTTTCAACCGGTGAATACCATAAAAAATATCCAATAAATAAAACGCCTATGTAAACAAATAATTATTTATATATAACATTAAATATCATAGTGTTTTATTCCTTTTTAATTTGAATATGTACATTTAATTTCTTCAGAAAAATAATAATAAACTTTAAAATATTTATTATTA
>OY744535.1:94492852-94495352 GCA_963556195.1 Sepiola atlantica
GAGAAAGAGAGAGAGAGAAAGAGAGAGAGATAGAAAGAGAGAGAGAGAAAGAGAGAGAGAGAAAGAGAGAGAGAAAGAGAGAGAGAGAGAGAAAGAGAGTGGGAGAGAGAAAGAGAGAGAGAGAAAGAGAGAGAGAAAGAGAGAGAGAGAGAGAGAGAGAAAGATAGAGAGAGAGAGAAAGAGAGAGAGAGAAAGAGAGAGATGTATGTGTTAATTTTCAGCTCGCAATAAGAAAGAATAAAAAGAAGTTGAGAGTCAAAATATGCACAGATTATTAATATTACTTGGATCATAAGGACATCTTGGGTGTTATTCTCACAACGTTTCGGCCGATGTAACCTCCAACTAGCTTGTCGAAAATCGGGAACCGTTATATCGAAATCAGGAATCAAGATTAGTCCAGTAGTCTGAATAATCCAAATAATCCAAATTATCAATCGTTAATTTTATAAAATTCCAAAACATCCACAAAGAAATTTGCGACGTATCAAAAAAAAATGAAAACGCTAGACAAAACACCAACCATATACGTCTGTTATTGTCTGAAGTAAAGTTTAAAAAATACACTCCAAAACATTACATAAAATATTGTCATTGAAATAGATGTCAGTCGCGGAGATATTTTTTTTTGATAAAACCTTGAATAAAATCTGTGTTTTTTTTTTGCTAATTGCAGAGAATTGTTCAGTGGTGGTGGTTTGGTGGATACCAGTAGAAATATTAATGGAAAACTGATTGTTTCATTTCCTATTGTGAAGAAATTAATGTTTGTAACATTTTAGTGTGAGTCAGTACGTGTAACGGATCGCAATTTACTTTCCGAACTGAAGTGACATAATTTATGATGTTCAAGCTGTGTGAAATGTGTGTGTAATTGCAATTTGCTATTTTTCGTGTGTGATGCCTCGGGTAGTTTTGTAACAGAAGGCATAGCGTGTGTGTATAGTGATGCCGAGTGTATAATCATCGTGAAGAAGCACTGAAGCTTTGGGTTTTGAAGTAACTTTATAGGATATATGACCACGTTCGATTTTATATAATTAAGAGTTAGATGCGTGTAAAAAAAGGAGATCTTGAAAGTGGACATGGGAGAGAAGGAAAGAATGAAGGAAGTAGGGGATAAGAAAAAATCGATAGTAGGACAAGATCGATTAAAAAAACGAATGATTTATCGAATGCAATAATACGTTATGTGAAGATTTGTTATTCGTATCCTTCTACGAACATACCTAGGTGTAAATCATTTAATATTCATTTGTAAATATTATTATTATTATTATTATTATTATTATTATTATTATTATTATTATTATTATTATTATTATTATTATCATCATCATCATCATCATCATCATCATCATCAAGCCCGTTAAAGAAATTAAAGTTGAATACTACTTGGAGATATTAAAATCAGACTGTAACTTAGCGATAAGCAAAGTTCCGATAACGTCGTCGAGCCCTGTAGACTGTCTACTATTTACTGCTCGCTGTATTAAAGAAACGAATTACACTTAATTTCTCCTATATCACGTGTTAATTTCTAATGGCCGTGTAGATATGCTGAAAACGTGCGGAGTCTTGGTTAGCTCTGTAAACTGGGTGCTGGGAGCATTTACCTAGTCCCATTAGGCCACGAGAGATTGTCACCTGATAATGGAGAAATTTACACTGGAAAGTGCGAGGATAAATATCTAAACATTCGATAGTACTCAACAACAGAGTCGGAACATTGCATTAAGGCTTTTAGGTGAATGTTTTTTTAATCTTTCCGACAGTGCTCGACTTTCAATTTTATTTGAAAGGGGCATATAATAATATTTGATTACTTTTTAATATTTTACCTACGTACGACGTCGTTTCGAGCTTATATCTCTCATCAGCGTATATGGGTGTATATCTATCTATCTATCTATCTATCTATCTATCTATCTATCTGGAGTTATTTTAAACTTTTTGACTTGTATAAACTGTATAGATTTACAAAAAAGTATGTTTGAGGCCGATATATTTGATGTTTTATATACCTTTATGTATTTTTATATATATTTTTCATATATTTTCAAAGTTTAATTTTTATTACCTGCAGTAATGTCATTGCGGTAATGGTTCTCCGAGGAGAAGATTTTCTTTGAAAACTCATGAGTTAAGGACTTTAAAGTAATTTGTCTGAACATTGAACTGTAATAATATTTGATTCGCACCTTATTTTATTCTTTCACTTCATCTATTGCTATATATAATGATTAAAAAAAAAATAGAAACTACATTTCTGATAACGCTATTCCGTAGTTATATTTATTTATGGTATATAGAATAATATTCTCTCCAGAGTGTTGTAAACAGACACAGTCGTTAGGGAAATATTTTAAATTATTTAAAATAATAACTAGATTTTTGTAGAAATTGTTTGAAGTAACTTTTTATTTTTAATATATGAATGATTTTTTTCAAAATAATTTCTGCGGGATATGTTTCTTTTCACTTCGTTACATAACAACAT
>OY744535.1:94500352-94525352 GCA_963556195.1 Sepiola atlantica
CTAACTCTAACCCTAACCTAACCCTTACCCTTACCTAAACCCTAACTCTAACCCTAACCTAACCCTTACCCTTACCTTAACCCTAACTCTAACCCTAACCTAACCCTTACCCTTACCTTAACCCTAACTCTAACCCTAACCTCACCTAACCCTTACCCTTACCTTAACCCTAACTCTAACCCTAACCTAACCCTTACCCTTTCCTTTACCCTAACTCTAACCCTAACCTAACCCTTACCCTTACCTTAACCCTAACTCTAACCCTAACCTCACCTAACCCTTACCCTTACCTAAACCCTAACTCTAACCCTAACCTAACCCTTACCCTTACCTTAACCCTAACTCTAACCCTTACCTCACCTAACCCTTACCCTTACCTTAACCCTAACTCTAACCCTAACCTCACCTAACCCTTACCCTTACCTTAACCCTAACTCTAACCCTAACCTAACCCTTACCCTTACCTTAACCCTAACTCTAACCCTAACCTAACCCTTACCCTTACCTTAACCCTAACTCTAACCCTAACCTCACCTAACCCTTACCCTTACCTAAACCCTAACTCTAACCCTAACCTAACCCTTACTCTTACCTTAACCCTAACTCTAACCCTAACCTAACCCTTACCCTTACCTTAACCCTAACTCTAACCCTAACCTCACCTAACCCTTACCCTTACCTTAACCCTAACTCTAACCCTAACCTAACCCTTACCCTTACCTTTACCCTAACTCTAACCCTAACCTAACCCTTACCCTTACCTTAACCCTAACTCTAACCCTAACCTAACCCTTACCCTTACCTAAACCCTAACTCTAACCCTAACCTCACCTAACCCTTACCCTTACCTAAACCCTAACTCTAACCCTAACCTAACCCTTACCCTTACCTTTACCCTAACTCTAACCCTAACCTAACCCTTACCCTTACCTAAACCCTAACTCTAACCCTAACCTAACCCTTACCCTTACCTTAACCCTAACTCTAACCCTAACCTCACCTAACGCTTACCCTTACCTTAACCCTAACTCTAACCCTAACCTAACCCTTACCCTTACCTTAACCCTAACTCTAACCCTAACCTAACCCTTACCCTTACCTTAACCCTAACTCTAACCCTAACCTAACCCTTACCCTTACCTTAACCCTAACTCTAACCCTAACCTAACCCTTACCCTTACCTTAACCCTAACTCTAACCCTAACCTAACCCTTACCCTTACCTTAACCCTAACTCTAACCCTAACCTCACCTAACCCTTACCCTTACCTAAACCCTAACTCTAACCCTAACCTAACCCTTACCCTTACCTTAACCCTAACTCTAACCCTAACCTCACCTAACCCTTACCCTTACCTTAACCCTAACTCTAACCCTAATCTAACCCTTACCCTTACCTTAACCCTAACTCTAACCCTAACCTAACCCTTACCCTTACCTTAACCCTAACTCTAACCCTAACCTAACCCTTACCCTTACCTTAACCCTAACTCTAACCCTAACCTCACCTAACCCTTACCCTTACCTTAACCCTAACTCTAACCCTAACCTAACCCTTACCCTTACCTTAACCCTAACTCTAACCCTAACCTCACCTAACCCTTACCCTTACCTAAACCCTAACTCTAACCCTAACCTAACCCTTACCCTTACCTTAACCCTAACTCTAACCCTAACCTCACCTAACCCTTACCCTTACCTTAACCCTAACTCTAACCCTAACCTAACCCTTACCCTTACCTTAACCCTAACTCTAACCCTAACCTAACCCTTACCCTTACCTTAACCCTAACTCTAACCCTAACCTAACCCTTACCCTTACCTTAACCCTAACTCTAACCCTAACCTCACCTAACCCTTACCCTTACCTTAACCCTAACTCTAACCCTAACCTAACCCTTACCCTTACCTTAACCCTAACTCTAACCCTAACCTAACCCTTACCCTTACCTTAACCCTAACTCTAACCCTAACCTAACCCTTACCCTTACCTTAACCCTAACTCTAACCCTAACCTAACCCTTACCCTTACCTTTACCCTAACTCTAACCCTAACCTAACCCTTACCCTTACCTTTACCCTAACTCTAACCCTAACCTAACCCTTACCCTTACCTTAACCCTAACTCTAACCCTAACCTCACCTAACCCTTACCCTTACCTTAACCCTAACTCTAACCCTAACCTAACCCTTACCCTTACCTTAACCCTAACTCTAACCCTAACCTAACCCTTACCCTTACCTTAACCCTAACTCTAACCCTAACCTAACCCTTACCCTTACCTTTACCCTAACTTTAACCCTAACCTAACCCTTACCCTTACCTTTACCCTAACTCTAACCCTAACTCTAACCCTAACTCTTACCGTAACATAAACCCTAACACCCTCCGCTGTCTAGAAAAAAAATGTATCTTTTTTTCACCGGTTCAGGAGAAGCAGTAAAACAGAAGCAAAACTACGAATGAAAAGGCACCTCTACTTCTATGGTTTCGATAGTATGATAGTGTTATACACCTTTTTCTCCTATTTTCATTGAGAAACGAAAACAAAAGTTTAGTAACACGAGTGCGTCTAACTTACAAAAAAAAAAAGGTTCATATTTAGGTATAATCGTACATCAACATCCTCCCCTAAAATCCTTCTAAAAAAATTAGATTTTCATATCTGTAGGCGATTACTTGTGAACATTTTTAAAAAACTTGATGAAAAAAGAGTGAACACTATTTCTTTAGAATTTAAAGGGTGATCATTTTGGTATATCTATTTAATGTAAAATGATCACCTATTTCCGAGCTTGTGTAGCGTTTTTTTTTCTATGGATGCTGAATCCGCTGCGTTTATATATTTTTTTTATTTAGGAGGGAATGCACTTTTTTAAGCGGTGCGTGTGATTTTGTCCCTTTGCCACTAAAGGTAAAAAAAAAGGTAACGGTCGCATAGCCTGGACGCGCACGAGTGTCGTTGCCGACATCGCACACAGCATATGGAAGGCGGAGCCTATCACTCTCCTTCCGTTGCCTTGAACCTTTCTTGAGTATTAGTCAGGTACCCATTTACTGTTGGGTGGACATAGGGAGTTTTCATGCCGTGAGTGGGATCGAGCCCGGGTCGTCCAGCCTAAAGACAAGTGCTATAACCACTGGTCCACAGGCCCTCCTTAAGTCTCATGGTAAATGATTAACATTTTTTGCTTAACTGTACTAAAAAGTATAATGTCCTGGTTGTATAGTTTTAACTGATTCCCCACTCTAAATTCTAAAAAAAAATGTATTCCTTCTTTCAGTATTCCGCGCTGTTATTATTCGCGTGTTTAACCTATTTAAAATTAGTAAACTGTTTAAACACCGTAATATGAATTTAACGCGTAAACAAAAGACTTCAAAGCTTTGATAACATTTTTTAAAAACAACACCTGCGAGTTATTTACGTTCCTGAAGTCATGGAAGGTTAAATCTGGATACACATTAATCCTGAGAGAAATCTTTCTAGACTTGAATGTTTGTGTCTGGGTAAATGTTTTCTTAGAAAGTAAAACAAAAAAAACGACAGTTTTAAACACACACACACACACACACACACACACACACACACACACACACACACACACACATTTTATTTTGTCAATTGTTCTGATGGTCTTTTTGTATTAAAATTAAAAAAAAATTAATACATGTTCCATAGGTTTCACGAACGTTTTAGATTCTTCGTCGAATCATCCTCAGGTGTAAAAAGCAAATGAACAAAACAGCTGGAGAAAGAAGAGAAGTTCTAAAAAGACGGTGGAAAAACGCGCAGATAACTTTTTCGCATTCTTGGCCTTTTGGCTAAGATCAAAGTGTAGTATCTGTTCCGATGGATACTACACCCCATAGACTGGTATTGTCTTGGCCTTCGGGGCTTGATTTACGCCGATCTATGGGTCAGTCCTATGCAATTCTAGGGGATCCACCCTCCCAGGCTTTGCCTTCTCACCCTTTGAGAAGGGGTTAGTTTATTGCTAATCATCTGAGGCGCCCCTACCGGGGAATGCCGACGGGGCTGCTCAGGCAATTTTTAAATGGTCAGATTGCTCACCTCTCGAGCGCTGGCTTATCTAATCCCACTTTCTCTACCTTGTGTCACATCTTACCTTGTGGGAGGTAGATAAATAACAACTTTTTCGCATTGTTCCAGGAAGTCGTTGACGATTTAAATTCAGCAAAACTGGAAACTATACACATAAAAACATAACAAACTAAAATTAACAACACCACATATGAAACCAGTGGTAAGATTCTAAAAAGCTAAACGTAATGCGATGTTGTTCTTTGATGCCATCCAGCGTTGCTGAGTTTAAATCGTCAACTACTTTCTGAAACAATGCGAAAACGTTCTCTGCGCGTTTCTCCGCCGTCTTTAAAAAAATGTTCATATGTTAACCCTAACCTAAACTTAATTCATAATCCGACTGTCCTAACCCTTATTCCTTACCCTAACCCTACTTTCTAACCCTGCATTAACCCTAATGCATAAACCTAACTTGTCTACCCTAACCTAACCCTAACCCTTAACCGTAACGAAATAAATAAAAAAGTAGAAAAACAAATTTGCAAAAAAAAGTAAAAAGAAAACACTTACTTTATTAACGTTTCTGTATTATTATCATTTTTCGTTTAAAAACTTTCTTTCGTACAAATGTTTAATTAGGAAAGAAAATAACTAAAATAAAAAAAATAATAACCTTTTATATTTTAACACTTAGTTGAAACTAAGTTAAAAAAATAAATTATAATTTCGAAAAATGTTTGGGTTTTTTCACAACCGTCATCAGAATGGCTAACTTAGACAAGGATCGATCCTTCGATATTGATAGTCCAGCGTCTTCACAACTGGACCAAGACGCTTGTCAAGAAACACGCGCGATTTATATCACTTAAATATTTAATGTCTTTTTATGTAATTATTTTTATTGCAGCGTTCGTTGTTTTTTGTTTTTTTGCTTACTATTATTTCGATTGTTTCACTTCCTAAGTGATTAAGATGCAGAAAATTGCATTATTAGTCGTCTTTAACTTCATAGGACGTATTTTTCGTTAATATATATTTTAATTTATTTTATACGTACATAAAAGTAATCCATGGGCATCAATCTTTCTTTCTCTGTATTATTTTTTCTCTTTTCTTTCTGTTTTTCGCAGTTTTTATATCGTTTTTTTCTCTCGCTTTTTCTCTCTCTTTATCTCTCTCTTTAACACGCTTCATCGTTCTTTCTCTCTTTCTCTGTCTCATTCTTTCATTTTCGCTTTCTCAGTTTTTCTTTCTCGTTCTCTGTCTCTCTAAGTCTATCTTTCTTTATCTGTTTGTTTGTCTGTCTTTTTCGCTTTACATATCTTTTATTATCTTTCTCTTCGGTCGGCCGGTCTCTCTCTCTCTCCTTAATCTCTCTCTCTAATATCTCTCCTTTTCTCTCTCTCTCTTTCTCTCTCCTTAATCTCTGTCTCTCTCTTATATCTCTCTCTTTCTCTTATATCTCTCTCTTTCTCTCTCCTTAATCTCTCTCTTTCTCTCTCTCTTATATCTCTCTCTTTCTCTCTCGCTTTCTCTATCTTTTTCTCTCCCTCTCTCTTTCTCTCTCTCTTTCACTCTCTCTTTCTCTCTCTAATATATATATATATATATCTATCTCCCTCCCCTTTATATATATATATATATATATATATATATGATTATTTTTATTTAGACAGACATGTACAAAATCTTCGACACTGACATTTCGATGTTATAAACTTTGATCTCATTAGGCAGAGTTAGAATCCGATCTTTACCGTATATCATAATTGGAAAGAATGTGTATATATATATATATATATATATATATATATATATATATATATATATATATATATATGTGTGTGTGTGTGTGTGTGTGTGTGTGTGTGGGTGTGTGTATTAATTTCACGCCTTTTCTCTTTCTCCTCTCCCCTCTCTCTTCTTAGTCTATTTTTCATGGTTTTTTCATATTTTTTCTCTCCCTCTCTCGGTCTATTTCTATCTTTCTCTCTCTCCATCCCTCTCCCTCTCTCTCTCTCTGTCTCTGTCTCTCTCGCTCTCTCTCTTGCTCTCTCTCTCTCTTATTTTCAAACACGATAATCAGTTTAAGGGTGAAACAGAATCTTTGAGACGAAAACCGATTGGATCGAATCAGTTTATTCCGTATCGATTTGGCGGTCAACAGTTCAAATACGGAATAATTATCTTGGTGAAGTCTCTCAAAGAATTATTTGCCTTCCGCCTCAGCCTGCTAACCCAATGTGTCGGCGTTGCCACCTAATGTTCTATTATTCGTTTGGATCCGGAGATACAATGTACGTTGATCATGTGAGATAATTACGCAAGGAAGACCGTTATACTAATCGGGGTCTTCACAGCGCAGAATCTCATCTGAATGCAAACCCAAAACGACCTGAATCGATTTACCAATTACATGACGTCTCGAAGCTTCCTGAAAATTCTATTGCATTTGGGATTTTCTACAAGAAAATCTATGTAAATGCAAATAAATCGTAACGTGGGAAAACTAAATAGCATCCTTTAAAAGTAGATTATTATTATTATTATTATTATATTTATTATTATTATTATTATTATTATTATTATTATTATTATTATTATTATTATTATTATTATTATTATTATTATTATTATTATTACTAGCCGAAATAGCCTCCTTACGGTCGTCAATTTTTGCTAGGCTGCCGCGTCAGAAATGAACGCTCACCCGTAAACCGATGCAGCCCCAGTCATATTTCTTGGGTGGATAGACATTGATTTTCTTTGTTTCTAACCAAGAATATTTTGAGTTAAAAAAAGAAAAAAAAAATGAATAAAAAAACATTTTTTACCCAGCCCCCCGAATTTTTTACCCAGCCCCCCGAATTTTTTTTACCCTTCCCCATGAATACTAATATTTTCAGTTAAAAAAAGATTTTTTTAAAGTTTCCCCCTTCCCCCAAATGTTTGTTTACTCTTCCCCATGAATATTAATATTTTCAGTCAGAAAAAGAAAAAAAAAAAAATGTTAGCCCCCCCCCCGAAAATTTTGTTTACCCTTTCTCATGAACAGTAATATTTTCAGTTAAAAATTAAAAAAAAAACTTATCCGCCCCCCCATTTTCATTTTACCCTCCCCCATGAATACTAATATTTTCAGTTACAAAAAGAAGAGAAAACATTTTTTTTAACCGCCACCTCCCCCCTTCCTAATTTTTTCTTACATTCCTCCATGAATACTAATATTTTCAGTTAAAAAAAGAAAAAAAAAATTACCCCCATCCTCCAATTTTTTTTACCTTTCCCCATGAATAGCAATATTTTCAGTTAGAAAAAGGCAAGAAAAATTTTTTTTACCCCCTCCCCCAAATTTTTTTTTTACCCTTCCCCGTGAATAGTAATATTTTCAGTTGGATAAAGAAAAAAAATGTTACCACCCCCCGCTGAATTTTTTTTTAACCTCCGCATTCGTAGTTAAAAAAAAAATGTTAAATCAAGAGGGGCCTCGTTCATATCAAATAACTCATGTTTAAATATGCTATTGAAGGCGCCTACGTCATATAAAAAAAAACAGGTTGGTTATTCTTCCAAAATGGTTACCCATTTAGTAATGGCCGAGATATTTGTTTCTTAACTTCAATTTACAATAAAATACCTTGTCTTATCAACGTAATGAATATAGAGAATGATAATGTGAAAAAATCCTCTCACAATGACGTCACTTCCGGACGGACAGGAAGGATGAGTCAGAAATTTATTTTTCCAAAATGGTCACCCATTTACTAATAGCTGGGATATGTCTTGTATAATTTTAATTTACAGTAGAACACATTGTTTTAACAACGTAATGAAAATAAAGAATGAAAACTGTGAAAAAATCCTCTTACGATGACGTCACTTCCGCAAAGAACCGGAAGGATGAGTAAGTAATTTAGTTTTCCAAAATGGTCACCTTTTTACTAATTGCTGGGATATTCCTTGTTTAATTTTGATTTACAGTAGAACACATTGTCTTGACAACGTAATGAAAATAAAGAATGAAAACTGTGAAAAAATCCTCTCACGATGACGTCACTTCCGCAAAGAACCGGAAGGATGAGTAAGTAATTTAGTTTCCCAAAATGGTCACCTTTTTACTAATTACTGGGATATTCCTTGTTTAATTTTGATTTACAGTAGAACACATTGTCTTGACAACGTAATGAAAATAAAGAATTATTATGTGAAAAGATATACTCTCAAAATGACGTCACTTTCGAAAGGATTACTTTGCAATGTTAACAGTACTCGCCATTGAAAGTATGGTTTAGGAAACACGCTGGTTTATGAAGAAAATGGCTTTAATTAATTGTATGAATAATTTTTTTTTAATATCACCTTAACGGAAAATATTGTAAATACATATGTAAACTTGATAATAGCAGTTATAAGTGTATATTTATAAATATGAATTTAATTGAAGGCTAAAAGGAATGTATTATGTAAATGACGAAACCCGTCTGGTGTCTGAACGACTTTTAATAACAGTATATAACGAAGTTGAAGAAGTATTAAATTTAAGTAAGATTCTTGACACGCTTTCCGTTCTAATCGCAGCCTCGTCTTGAAACTTTGTTCTTCTTTGTTTATATGTAATCTAATAATGTTATTTAATGTAAATTAATTGATTAATTGTTTCCTAATTCTAACGGTATACAAATATTATGAACGCTGGCGGACAGAAAGACAGACAGATACTTAAACTCCATTATTAATAGATTATTATTATTAGTGGTAGTAGTAGTGCTAGAAATATTTTTGCATCATCTACATAATACTAAAACTCTATTGTTCTTGTATGTTTGCAATCAGCTTTCCGGTTTTCAACATCCGGTTGCGCATGCGTAAATAGCATCGTCTTCAATCTGTTATTCCAATTCCGTTATTCTCTATTATGATTAACGAACGCATGAAATTTTTCATTCTGGAAATTTTTAAACAATTTCATTTAATTTCATCAAATAGTTTATTTGTTTTCTTCACGGCTAAAACCATTCAACGGGAGGACTTCGTAAAGTCTGTCGAGGTTTCAAAAAAACTCCTCCCTTTTAAAAAACAAAAACAAACAAACAAAAAAACAACACTCATTATTAATATCAGCCATACTAGCGGTCGGTGAACGAAACCACCTCCCACTTTCCCTCTCATAGATTTCACCACTCCTACTCCCTCTGTTTTCGTTACGTACGCGAGAAAGCTTCCTTTCTCAAATCGCCCTAACCAACCACTTATAATTCAGTAACTGTAATTTAAAAAAAAAACAATTATAATAAACAGAACGACTCATAGAAATCTATATATATTCTTTTTTCATTTTAATATACTTTCATAGAAATGCTTCTGTTATGTAAAAAAAACCTATTTTCTTTATGTCACAAGTGTCACGCTCATACATGAATTCCATAGCTAATATAACAAACTGACCCAACGGGTCACGGGTGGTCTAGTTAATTTATTATTATTATGCTTGTTATTATTATCATTATTATTTTTATTATTATTATATTATGATTATTATTAGTAGTAGTAGTAGTCGTAGTAGTAGTAGTAGTAGAAGTAGTAGTAGTACTAGCAAATATATGCTCCCTCCGGTCGCATATTTTTGCTAGGCTGCCGCGTCAGAAATGAACGCTGACGTGTATACTGATGGATAGTCAGTCCTATTTCTCTGGGGGTTAGACGTTGATATTCTTTGTTTATGACCAAGAATATTTTTAGATGAAAATAAAGAAAAACAAATTCGACCCCACCCCGATGTTTGTATTAATCTTCCCCATAAATAGAAATATTTTTAGTTTAGAAAATTCACAGTTGAGAAAAATAATTTAATTCTTAACAATTGAAAAACGTCTTGCTAATGCCGTCATTTTTTTTTTCAGAATGCTCGTTCCAAAGTTATCGTCTGCTCGCATTTCTTTCCATCAATCGTTTTGCGCCGAATCCACGTAAAAATTTACGAAATAATTAATAATAATAGTTTTAGTTTTTCAAAGAGAAGAAAGAAAAGTGTACCGAAAATAAAAGTAACAATAAAAAATACAGCGAATACGATTCTAAAAACAGCTATTTATTTGCGCATTAATATGTGCCCCCCCCCCAAAGTATCGTCTGCTCGCAATCATTTACACCCAGTCGTTTAGCGCCAAATGTACGTAAGTAATATTTTATGTATTTCAAAGCGGAAAGAAAGTGTATGTAAATTAAAATCAACAATTTTAAAAACAAAATACTGACCCTATCCGTAACGACGGGGTCAAAGTAAGCGCGGTTCCTAAAGTAGAAAACAAATTTCGTTATAATGTGTGTGTGTGTGCGCGTGTTTTGTAATAGTAATTTTTAAATCAATTATTATTTTAATTAAACAAGTTGATGCAGTGAATGTGTGTTTTAAAACATAATGGCTAATAAGATTAAGAAAATAAACAAACTTAGAACGGTTTTAAAAATTAAAAAATAAGCACGGTGAATGCCAGCGTTGTTGTTTACATTTTATTTAACGCGCCGTATTGACGCTGGCTGTTTAATCAGATCGCCATATTTAATTACCGGAGGGAGGGAGGAACCCACTGATTAAACAGCTAGAGTTGTTAACTACGTAACGCAGTACAT
Organism: Sepiola atlantica; assembly: GCA_963556195.1. Lineage (NCBI taxonomy): Eukaryota > Metazoa > Mollusca > Cephalopoda > Sepiida > Sepiolidae > Sepiola > Sepiola atlantica. The sequence continues at coordinate 94,511,031 of OY744535.1, forward strand.
GTATGTATATATGTAAATAAAAGAAATCGAGTAATAATGGAGTGCATGTCTGTTTGTTTGAATTATAATTTATAAGTAAGATTATTAGCGTGCAAAATAGCGTATATATATATAGAAATCTGAAGAAGAACAATCATGAGTTCATATTTAGTAATTTATTAGAAGTTGATAAGCAATTGATTATGTTAATTGAGAAACGCGCATAGTTTTTCCGGTTGTTTTTCTAGCAGTATATAAGGAAGCTGGCGGACTTAGTAAATAACCATGCTACTCTGATGGAGTTTCGGCTTCAGACAGACAGATAGAAAGACTGAGAGACAGACAGATACATAAACTCCATTATAATAGATAATTGCTATTTTTATTATTATTATTTCTATTATTATGATTGTTATTATTTTTATTTTATGATTAATATTATTATTATTATTATTATTATTATTTTTATTCTTCTTCTTATTATTATTTTATTATTATAATTTTTTAAAATTTTATTTTATACGTACATAAAAGTAATCCATGGGCACGTGTTTCTGTCTCACTCTCTACTATTTTATTATTGTTATTACTAGCGGGACCCGTGTAAATTACACGAAATGATGGTTTTAATACTAATTATCTTGTTCCTTACCTATACATGTTTGAATAAAATATGATAAGAGTTGTACTTGTATATTTATTTAAAAAAAATGAACAATACATGAAACAATTTACAAAACTTCTTTATACACAATATTTCTAGTGAAGGTAATATTTCGACGACTAAACCTTACTTTGTAAATGTTTTCGATTAAATTAAATGTGGCTCCAATTCATGAATATTAATTTACTCCTCTCTAGGAGTTAGGCACAAGGCCAGTTTTATCTTTCTCCCACAAGTAAGATATGACCCAAGCTCGGGTCGGGAAATTGGGGTTTGAAAATCCAGCGCTCGAGAAGGAAAGCACTCTGGCCAAAAGGCCAAGTATGCATGAGTAGGATTTTATTTACTCCGCTACAGGAATTAGGCACAAGGCCAGTTTTATCTTACTCCCACAAGTAAGATGTGACCTAAGCTCGCGTCGGGAAAGTGGGGTTTGCAAAGCCAGCGCCCGAGAAGGTGAGCACTCTGGCCATTAAAAATTGCCTGAGCCGCCCCGTCGGCATTCCCCGGTAGGGGCGCCTCAGGCAGTAAGCAATAAACTTACTCCTCCCCAAAGAGGGGAGGCGAAGCCTGGGAGGGTGGACCTCCTAGAACTGCACAGGACAGACCCATAGACCGGTGGAATCAAGCCCCGAAGGCCAAGACAATACCGATCTATAGGGTGCAGTATACATCGGAACAGATACTACACTTTGATCTTAACCAAAAGGCCAAGTATGCATGAGTAGCATACAAAGATTCGGAAGGTCGTTGCACACGAACACACACGCTATCGTATTAATATATAGATTATAGTAGTAGTATTATTGCTATTTATTATTATTATTATTATTTTTATTGTTATTATATTATGATTATTATTTTAATGATTATTTTTTATTATTATTATTATTATGATTATTATGATAATTTTCATTATTATTATATTATTATTATCATAATAATGATTATTTTTATCATTATTATTATTTTTATGATAATTATTATAATGATTATTTTATTATTATCATTATTATTATGTTATTATTATTATTATTTTTATTATTATCATTATTATTATCATTATTTTTATTATTATTATTATCATTATTATTATTATTATTATTATTATTATTCGTATTATAATTATTATTTTTATTATTATTATTATTATTATTATTATTATTATTTACTCACTAGGAGTTATCACACTGGTCATCGTCAGTGGTCACCCACTGCCGACAACCTGTGGTATTCCCTGGAGTCCGAGTGACAACAAGTCTCCTCAGGCCTCCAGTATGCTCCACCTCTTTTCGTTCATCACCGCTGATGACCTTGCGGTAATCGCAACAGCCACCTACCAGCGATTTCTCGCTGATAAGGGCCATTGGTCCCCTCTGGGGCCCGAGTGGCAACAAGCCTTCCCAAGGTCCCAGAGCTGTCCGCGCTCTTCCAGTGGAGGTCTGGTTTGCGCTTTCCCTCCTCGACCCTCTGTCCATAATTTTGTGGCGTCAGCCTATGCTTGCGCCTCTCTCGTGCGGTTGTATTTTCCCCGGTTCTGCTGTCATGTGCTTCCATGTGTTTGTTCTCCATTCGTTGCTTATGTGGGTTGGTTTCCGCATTCGAGGACATTTCTCAGGATTGTAGCTGTTTTGATCATTACTGTCCTTTGTATGGTCTCAGTTATCCCTTTGATTCCTATTTCTCCCAGTCTTTTCTCCATGTTTTTGGGGACTGTTCCTAGTGCTCCTATGATTATTGGTGTTATACTGACTTTCTTCATGTTCCATATTCCTTTCAATTCTCTGGCAAGTTCAGTATATTTGCTTCTCTTTTCCGTCTCTTTGATCTTCACTCTGTGGTCTGCTGGGACGGCAAAGTCCACGATTTTGCAGGATTTTTCTTTCTTGTTGATTATTATCATATCCGGTCTCCTTGCTGTTATGGGTTTGTCTGTTTGTACATTCATATCCCATATGATTTTGTGTTTTTCGTTTTCTAGTACAGTTTCTGGTTTGTGTTTGTACCGTTTTCTTGCATATTCGAAATTCAGTTGTTTGCACATTTCCCGGTGTACTTCTTTCCCCATGCTGTCATGTCTGTTCTTGTATTCCCTTTGTGCTAGCTTGCTGCATTCACTTATTATATGATTTATCGTTTCGTCTCTTTGTCCACACAATCGGCATTTGCTGTTTTCCTGGGTTTTATCTATCTTTGCTTTAATAAAGTTTGTCCTAATCGCATTGTTCTGTGCGGCCGTCAGCAGAGATTCCGTTTCTCTGTTCAGGTTTCCTTTTATTATTCGTATTATTATTTTTTTTATTATTATTATTATTTTTTTATGACTTTGAGTCATAACAACAAGCCTATTCGGAGTTCCTGTACTGCCCTACCTCTTTTCAGTCACCACTGCAGATGACCTTGCGGTATCGCAACAGCCGCCTACCATTGATTTCTCACTTGCAACAACTATTAGTCTTCCCTGGGATTTCTGTGGTAATACCCCCCCCCAAGTTCCCAGCCCTTTTCGAACCCTTCCAATGGAAGTCTTGTTAGTGCTGTCCCTCCTCGTTCTTCCCATTCTCCTTGACCTTTTACAACTATTTTGTGTTGCGTCAATCGAGGTCAGTGTTATTTTGTAGGAAGAGGGGAGAAGCTCATTATCTTTCTTGCAGTTTCTGTTCCTTCGGTTTCATGTGGTAGTATTCTTCCTGTTGGTTTTTTGTGTTCCTGTTGTAACACCCATGTGAATGGTTACCATTCGTAGCTTATGCGGGTTGGTTGCTGCATCTGAGGATTTTTCTTAAGATTTCAGCTGTTTTTATCATTGCCGTCCTTTGTATGGTTTCAGTCATCTCTTCGTTTGCAATTTCTCATTAACTTTATTCTAGTTTAGGGGGGGGATCCTAGTGTCTCGGTGATTATTGGTATTATATTGACTTTCTTCATGCTCCAATTCTCTAGCAATTTCCGTGTATTTGCTTTGTGTTTCTGTTTCCTGCATCTTCACTCTGATGAAAGATATGACTTGGCAAAATTCATTCGTGCTCCTGGCTTGTGTCAGTTTATTTGTTTTCACCTCTATGTCCCATAGGATTTTGTGATTTTCGTTTTCCAAAACTGTATATGGTTTATCTTTGTACTATTTGTCCCCGTGTCCGAAATGCAGTCCTTTTCAAAGTTTCCAGTGTGCTGATTTTCTCACCCAGTCATGTCTGTTATTGTATTCTTTGCTGCATTCACTTATTATGTGATTTACTGTTTTGTCTCTTTGTCCACACAATTTACATTTACTGTTTTTCTGGGTTTTATCTATTTTAGCTTTTATATAGTCAGTCCAACTAACATAGTTCTGTTCTGCTCTCAGTAGATATTCCGTTTCTCTGTTCATGTGCCCTTTTCTTAGCCATGCCCAGTATTGTTAGTGGGTCTCTTCTCTTGTCATTTTTATGAAACGTCCATGTAGCTTTTTTTCTTTACACTTTTCTTTTCTATGCACTCTATTGTCTCAATTTTTCATCTTTAAATCTGTAGCAGTGCCCACTTCTCCATTCTAAATCCCATTTAATTGTGCTGGCTTAAGATTCTGATCGTATTTATCACCGTGTCCAGTTATTTGTTGCTTTTTGCAAATAGATTCACTCGTCCTTGTACATGAGGTTGTTATTTCTTTGTTCTGTGTCTGTACACTTGTATCCGGCATTACATTTTATAGTTGATGGCAGTAAATAGTAGTGGTGATAGAGTGTCTCTTTAGAAAATGCATCTCTGTATGTTTAGCTTAGTCATTGCTTTCTTAATGAAATTTATAATTCTGTCTCGTAACTTGTATTGTTTTAAGCATTTAATTATCCATGATTGAAGAATTATGTCGCATCCTTTCTTGTAGTATATCCATGACATGCTTTTATCTTCTTCAGAATTTTTGATCTATGTACATCAAATCATGAGTTCCTCTTTTCCATTTCCAGCATACTTTTTATTTCTCGATGAGCAGTCGACGATTGTACAGTGCGTCGTAGATATCTTCTCTCAGTTTTACCGTTTAGATTTTCTACGTTGTTGGTAGACAGGTTATTGGCTTGTAGTTGCTTTGAATCGTTCCCTTTTTGCCTCTTTTTTGTATTAGCATTGCCTTTCCTTTGGTCATTCACTTTGGTACGTGTGTTGTGTATTGTAGATTCATCTTCTCAGTTTCTGAGCTAGCCTTTCATGTAGAATTGTGATTTAAAAAAATAACAGTATACAGGTATTCCATCGTTGCCTGGTACTTTCCAGATTGCCATTTTTTAAAAGATTGTCTTAGTCGTTTCTTTATTAATTTCTGTTTATGTTCAATCTTCCATTTCCTGTAGTTTGTCTTTCTATATTTTTCAGCCATTTGGCACTTTTGTTGTGTTTTTGAAGATTTTCCTATATCTTGCCCCAGAAGTGTTTTGTATTTGTCGAGTCCGGTTGTTCTGTTGTTGTTATCTTTCCGTTTTTGTAAACCTGGCTTTCATTCTTTTCTAACGTCCGGTTATGTTTTTGCTGTTTAGTTTTGTATCTGTCCCGTCCCAATTTTCCATATTTTGTTTTAGTTCTTAATGTTTCCTATTAAGTCTTAAATTGTTAGCTAGTTTTTCGCTGTTCCATATTTCATCCAGTTTACGGTTTTAGCTTCTTTTTGAAGTTTCGTGATCTAGGTTTCCAGTCTGATTACCCGTCCAGACTTTTTCGGTCTATTCTTTTAGGCAGTCTTTTTCCTCTGTTTATTGTCAAACTTATTCATTTAACTCTTAGAATATACATAGTTGTTTAGGTCTGTGATAATATATGTTGAGGTGTGCACGAAGAGTCTGTTTACTTTCTCTGATTCTAATTTTCATTTCTTCCAATCTTCGTTCCTTGGGAATAGGTGATTTGTTTTGTTCTCGGTCATAAAACGTTTGATGTTTTGCACTTCTCTTGCTTCTTCGGTGATGTTGTATTCGTCGACCTCCTCAGTTTCAATGGATACTTTTACCAGTCTTCTACCTTTAGGTTCCGCCAATTAATGTTTTTTGATCTGTTATGCCATTCATCTTTTGCTAGATTTCCATTAATTTCAGCTTCGAGAATTATCCTCTATTGGGTATCGGTCTTCCTTGATCTGCTAGCCTTTGTTCCGTTGTATGGTGGTCAGTAGAAATGCCCCGTAGATTTTTCATTCGTTTTTTTCCTGTGCTGTGACGGTTTCTGTACTTGCATCTTATCACCAGTCAATTCTATTTTACCGTCTATTTCTTCCTATTGTCATTTAGTTTCTTTTATTCATTCTAGCTTTCTTATGTTTGGTGTGTGCTCTTGTCATACCTGGAATTAAAGAAGTTACTAACCCGTTTTTGGTTCATGATCTTTTTACTAAAATTCTGTTATTATAATAATTATTATTTATACTCACTAGGAGTTCAAAAACAGATCATCGTCAGTGATTGCTCACCGACAACAACCAGTGGTATTTCCTGGAGTCTGAGTGACAACAAGCCTCCCCAGATTTTCAGTATTCTTCACCTCTTTTCGATAACGATGCGGTATCGCAACAGCCTTTTACCATTGATTTCTCGCTGGTAAGGACACTTGGTCTTCTCTGTGATTTGGGTGGCAATAAGCCTCCCCAGGGTCCCAGCATTCTCTGCACTTTTCCAGTGGAAATCTGGTGTGTGCTTTCCCTCCTCGGTCTTCTCATCCTCCTCGACCCTCTACAAATATTTTGTCTGGGGTCAGCATAGGCTTACACCTTTAAACAAATAATAATTCATTAATTTAAGTAAAAAAATTTATTTTTAATTTTGTTTAATTTTAAATTTGTTTATTATCATTAATTTTTTTAATATTTAAATTTTTTGGGGGTGGGAGGGGGTGGGAGGGGGAGCTTATGGTGTTTTTTGTAATTTCTGTTCCTTGGTTCATTTTTGTGTAATAATAGATGAGGCCGGTGTAATTTATGGGGGGGGGGGGATTATGAAATGATGTTTCTTGCAGTTTCTGTTCCTTGGTTTGTGTTGTGTGGTTTTGTTTTCTCCCTGTTGTAAATTCCTTGTGACTGGTTACCCTTTATAGCTTATACGGGTTGGTTTATTCCTACTACTACTACTACTACTACTACTACTACTACTACTACAACTACTACTACTACTACTACTACTATTATTATTATTATTATTATTATTGTTGTTGTTGTTTTTGTTGTTGTTGTTAGTAGTATTATTAGTATTATTATTAGTAGTAGTAGTATTATTATTAGTATTATTAGTATTATTATGTCATAGTAGTCTCAACTATAAAATGTTTTAGTTGGATTTTTTTTTTGAACATCAAGTCAATTCCCTTAACCTTAGACATTCAAGCTGTATCTTAACACTTTTGCCGTTCATAACAGACAAGCCTTTTGCAGAATTGGACAAGAAATTTCCTCGTCAATCTGTTTAAGCGATTCATGGTGGCTTTTCCATATTGTTCCAATCGTTCCAATTACAACGGGATCACCTTTACTTCTTTACATTTCTATAGTGTAACTAATTCTGATTTAAGATTTTGATATTTTTTTCACTTATTTCTTCTGCACTCTGGTATTGAAAAGGCAGGCGATATCAATGGTAAAGCAAGTTCTCTTGGTTTTGTTTAGAACAATTAAGTCGGGTTTTCAATGTTAAAGAACCTTATCATTCTTTATGCGCAGCTTTCAAAGAAGTTTTACATTATCGTTCTCCTATACCACGTCGGGCTTATGCTCATACCACTTCACATTGTGGTCTAATTCATAAAGTTTGCATATATTATTATTATCATTATTATTATTTTTTATCATTATTATTATTATTATTATTATTATTATTATTATTATTATTATTATTATTATTATTATTATTATTAACTAGAGTGTTCACACTGTGATTGCTCACTGACAGTGAGCGGTGGTGTTCCCTGGAGACTGAGTGAAAGCAAGTCTCTCCAAATGCCAAGTACTCTCTAGTTGCTTATCGTTTATTTCTCTCTGGCAATGACAATTCGTCTTCTCTGGAAGTTGGGTAGGAATAATGGATCACCTAAGTCGTGCCCTATTTGCATTTTACATTTATTTATTCGGTTATTCTTTACATATACACGCAGTAGGTCATATGTGTCCATAGTCTTATTCTCTCCTTCTTTTTCCCTGTCGACGGTCGTTTGCGCTCAGCGATTCTTTTACCCTTTCTTTTTTTCGTCGTGTCGTTTAGTTATCTTCATTGAATGTTTGTGGGCAGCAGCATTCTAGTTCTCTCTGCTGTGTCGTCTCTATAGTTTATCTGTCGTCATTCTCTTTTTTTACCCGCTGCTGCGATTCTTCTTCGTCTTTTCCCCATTTCTTAGGAAACTGCGTTTTTTGGGGTGTTTTTAAAATGTTTATTTTGATTTGTCTTTTTAGCTGAGTTCTGTGTTAATTATCCGCTGTTTCCGTCGTTTTCTCGAAGAGATTTATCGTAAACAGTAAATTATATAGATCAGTGTTCAATTCACCGCAAAATTTTCACGAGATATTGCTAGTTAAAAAGAAATCGTCGTCGTAATCATCATCATCATCATCATCATCATCATCATCATCATCATCATCATCATCATCATCATCATCATCATCATCATCATCACCACCACCACCATCATCAGCATAAGCAGCATCATCATCATCACCATCATCATCATCATCGTCGTCATCAAGAAGAAGAAGAAAGAGAAGAAGATTTTAATAGGATAAAATAGAACAGAAAACTATGGACCTTACGGATCATTTGAATAAGTCCACTAAAAAAATCAATGATCATGGCTATACTATGAGCAAGTTTTTTATGAGAAATCGACCCCGAATAATGAAAATCTTAAAAGCTTTTGATCCAGAGAACGTCTTCAACAACATTCCAACTAATTCAAAAGTGAGACTAAAATTTTAAAAAAGATGAAGAAGTCTGACAAAAGATAACAGCAAAAGACTGAGCCGAGACGGATGGAAATTGGGAAAATACAAACAAAATATGATTGTTGTAAACCATCAAAATCAGGTTCATCATCAAAACGTAAATAGACAAAGAATTAAAAGACGGAATAAGATGTTAGGGTAAGGAATAGGAATAGGATGTTAGGGTTAGGAATAGGAATGGGATGTTAGGGTTAGGAATAGGAATAAGATGTTAGGGTTAGGAATAGGAATAGGATGTTAGGGTTAGGAATATGAATAGGATGTTAGGGTTAGGAATAGGAATAGGATGTTAGGGTTAGGAATAGGATGTTAGGCTTAGGAATAGGAATAGGATGTTAGGGTTAGGAATAGGAATAGGATGTTAGGGTTAGGAATACGAATAGGATGTTAGGGTTAGGCATAGGAATAGGATGCTAGGGTTAGGAATAGGAATAGGATGTTAGGGTTAGGATTAGGAATAGGATGTTAGTGTTAGGAATAGGAATACGATGTTAGGCTTAGGAATAGGAATAGGATGTTAGGGTTAGGAATAGGAATAGGATGTTAGGGTTAGGAATAGGAATAGGATGTTAGGGTAAGGAATAGGAATAGGATGTTAGGGTTAGGAATAGGAATAGGATGTTAGGGTTAGGAATAGGAATAGGATGTTAGGGTTAGGAATAGGAATAGGATGTTAGGGTTAGGAATAGGAATAAGATGTTAGGGTTAGGAATAGGAATTAGATGTTAGGGTTAGGAATAGGAATAGGATGTTAGGGTTAGGAATAGGAATAGTATGTTAGGGTTAGGAATAGGAATAGGATGTTAGGGTTAGGAATAGGAATAGGATGTTAGGGTTAAGAATAGGAATAGGATGTTAGGGTTAGGAATAGGAATAGGATGTTAGGGTAAGGAATAGGAATAGGAGGTTAGATTTAGGAATAGGAATAGGATGTTAGGGTTAGGAATAGGAATAAGATGTTATGGTTAGGAATAGGAATAGGATGTTAGGGTTAGGAATAGGAATAGGATGTTAGGGTTAGGAATAGGAATAGGATGTTAAGGTTAGGAATAGGAATAGGATGTTAGGGTTAGGAATAGGAATAGGATGTTAGGGTTAGGAATAGGAATAGGATGTTAGGGTTAGGAATAGGAATAGGATGTTAGGGTTAGGAATAGGAATAGGATGTTAGGGTTATGGATAGGAATAGGATGTTAGGGTTAGGAATAGGAATAGGATGTTAGGGTTAGGAATAGGAATAGGATGTTAGGGTTAGGAATAGGAATAGGATGTTAGGGTTAGGAATAGGAATAGGTTGTTAGGGTTATGGATAGGAATAGGATGTTAGGGTTAGGAATAGAAAGAGGATGTTAGGGTTAGGAATAGGAATAGGATGTTAGGGTTAGGAATAGGAATAGGATGTTAGGGTTAGAAATAGAAATAGGATGTTAGGGTTAGGAATAGGCATAGGGTGTTAGGGTTAGGAATAGGAATAGGATGTTAGGGTTAGGAATAGGAATAGAAGGTTCGGGTTAGGAATAGGAATAGGATGTTAGGGTTAGGAATAGGAATAGGATGTTAGGGTTAGGAATAGGAATAGGATGTTAGGGTTAGGAATAGGAATAGGATGTTTAGGGTTAGGAATAGGAATAGGATGTTAGGGTTAGGAATAGGAATAGGATGTTAGGGTTAGGAATAGGAATAGGATGTTAGGGTTAGGAATAGGAATAGGATGTTAGGGTTAGGAATAGGAATAGGTTGTTAGGGTTAGGAATAGGAATAGGATGTTAGGGTTAGGAATAGGAATAGGATGTTAGGGTTAGGAATAGGAATAGGATGTTAGGGTTAGGAATAGGAATAGGATGTTAGGGTTAGGAATAGGAATAGGATGTTAGCGTTAGGAATAGGAATAGGATGTTAGGGTTAGGAATAGGAATAGGATGTTAGGGTTAGGAATAGGAATAGGATGTTAGGGTTAGGAATAGGAATAGGATGTTAGGGTTACAAATAGGAATAGGATGTTATGGTTAGGAATAGGAATAGGATGTTAGGGTTAGGAATAGGAATAGGATGTTAGGGTTAGGAATAGGAATAGGATGTTAGGGTTAGGAATAGGAATAGGATGTTAGGGTTAGGAATAGGAATAGGATGTTAGGGTTAGGAATAGGAATAGGATGTTAGGGTTAGGAATAGGAATAGGATGTTAGGGTTAGGAATAGGAATAGGATGTTAGGGTTAGGAATAGGAATAGGATGTTTAGGGTTAGGAATAGGAATAGGATGTTAGGGTTAGGAATAGGAATAGGATGTTAGGGTTAGGAATAGGAATAGGATGTTAGGGTTAGGAATAGGAATAGGATGTTAGGGTTAGGAATAGGAATAGGTTGTTAGGGTTAGGAATAGGAATAGGATGTTAGGGTTAGGAATAGGAATAGGATGTTAGGGTTAGGAATAGGAATAGAATGTTAGGGTTAGGAATAGGAATAGGATGTTAGGGTTAGGAATAGGAATAGGATGTTAGCGTTAGGAATAGGAATAGGATGTTAGGGTTAGGAATAGGAATAGGATGTTAGGGTTAGGAATAGGAATAGGATGTTCGGGTAAGAAATAGGAATAGGATGTTAGGGTTAGGAATAGGAATAGGATGTTAGGGTTAGGAATAGGAATAGGATGTTAGGGTTAGGAATAGGAATAGGATGTTAGGGTTAGGAATAGGAATAGGATGTTAGGGTTAGGAATAGGAATAGGATGTTAGGGTTAGGAATAGGAATAGGATGTTAAGGTTAGGAATAGGAATAGGATGTTAGGGTTATGAATAGGAATAGGATGTTAGGGTTAGGAATAGGAATATGATGTTAGGGTTAGGAATAGAAATAGGATGTTAGGGTTAGGAATAGGAATAGGATGTTAGGGTTAGGAATAGGAATAGGATGTTAGGGTTAGGAATAGGAATAGGATGTTAGGGTTAGGAATAGGAATAGGATGTTAGGGTTAGGAATAGGAATAGTATGTTAGGGTTAGGGTTAGGAATAGGAACAGGATGTTAGGGTTAAGAATAGGAATAGGATGTTAGGGTTAGGAATAGGAACAGGATGTTAGGGTTAAGAATAGGAATAGGATGTTAGGGTTAGGAATAGGAACAGGATGTTAGGGTTAGGAATAGGAACAGGATGTTAAGGTTAGGAATAGGAAAGGATGTTAGGGTTAGGAATAGGAACAGGATGTTAGGGTTAGGAATAGGAATAGGATGTTAGGGTTAGGAATAGGAACAGGATGTTAGGGTTAGGAATAGGAATAGGATGTTAGGGTTAGGAATAGGAATAGGATGTTAGGGTTAGGAATAGGAATAGGATGTTAGGGTTAGGAATAGGAATAGGATGTTAGGGTTAGGAATAGGAATAGGATGTTAGGGTTAGGAATAGGAATAGGATGTTAGGGTTAGGAATAGGAATAGTATGTTAGGGTTAGGGTTAGGAATAGTATGTGTGGGTTAGGAATAGGAATAGGATGTTAGGGTTAGGGTTAGGAATAGGATGTTAGGGTTAGGGTTAGGAATAGGATGTTAGGGTTAGGAATAGGAATAGGATGTTAGGGTTAGGGTTAGGAATAGGATATTAGGGTTAGGGTTAGGAATAGGATTTTAGGATTAGGAATAGGAATATGATGTTAGGGTTAGGGTTAGGAATAGGATGTTAGGGTTAGGGTTAAGAATAGGATGTTAGGGTTAGGAATAGGAATAGGATGTTAGGCTTAGGAATAGGAATAGGATGTTAGGGTTAGGAATAGGAATAGGATGTTAGGGTTAGGAATAGGAATAGGATGTTAGGGTTAGGAATAGAAATAGGATGTCGGTAGAAGAACAGATATAAGAGAATAAGAATTTGAATCTGAATCAGACAAACAAGAAGAAAGGGAGAATGAGGAGGAAGGGAAGAGGGTCGATTACGAAGAATGGGAAACACAAGAAACAACAACCAAACTCATAATCGGAATAAACAGTATTTAAAAGATCTGGCTGACAATTATGAGAGAAAACGCTAGGTAATCCATCGTGGAATTTCCACGGCTCTTGCAAGTATTTCTATATTACATAAGTTTATTTTTAGAACAAGAACCTAACAACCGGGTCCGACAGAAACAAAACAAACATGGGGCAAGATATGGTGAAAGCGACAAGGTCATAACAGAAATGTCGAATGACTGAAAACCATGCAAGTAGAGCTTGAAAAAATGTAAAATCACCAGAAACAAACACCACAAGAAAAACACTCTAGCATTCGAAAACCACGAAGAATATTGGTTTTAAAATGTACTGACCCAACATGAAACGCTGACGCAAAACGTGAGCAAGGTTATCCACGAAACAGACGTGGCAAAATAGATTACGAAAAAAGAAACAGCATGAATACATTTGAAAAGTAAGCATCCCAAGCAACTGCAGACTAAGAACGTGCTTACCTACCACGTGGAGAATCTTAATGGCACGACAAACCTAACAGATCTACCACTTCTTTTACAATTACATTTTGCTGAGGAAAAAACATATATCAGAATGAGAAAAGAGGGAAGTGACGTGTTACACGTAGATCAAAATATCATGAAAGAGGTTATAAGCAGGGAAAAGAAAATATCCCTGGCATGGATTGGTTAAAATTAATCCTATAGATTAGATAATTGTATACGTTAGAGTGTACACGTTATCTGACAAGATTATTCATCTTATTATGAAAAGAAAACGGGACCATATGACTAGAACTGACAGCTGGAGGACAACCCCTGATAAAGATAAGAATATTGATTCGCACCTTCCATGATGTTACCAACAACATACTAGGAACTGTGATGTAGGATAAATTTTCAGACGCAGAGAAAACAGAATAAACCATATCATGTATATGGGAGGACTAACGCTATTTGCAAACAGCAAAAAGGAACGGAAAACAACTGATGAACACGACCGGAATCTTCAGCAAAATCATCGTAATTGAATTCGTAATGGAAAAGTGTGCACTACATTAGATCGAAAGGGGTAAACTTGAGACAGCTGAGGGCAGAAAGTATCCCCTAAAAGAAAAGATTATTTCGCTTGTTGAACATGAAACTTATAAATAGTTAGGAGTTCTGGAAGAAGACACAGTCAAATAAACATAATAGGAGAGCAGATTCAGAAAGAATTCCTTGAAAAAAACAAGAACATTCTTAGAAACTAAATGATGTATTAGATGTTCAGTAAAAAGAATACATCTGAGGCAGTAGCATTAATACTATACTCTTTATCACTCACCTGCTAAACAAAATAAGAACTTAGGCATCTTGAGAAGACTAGGAAAGTAATGACAATACAACATTAACTACACTAAAAGTCTCATATTGAACGCAGGTCACACGCTTTGGCGACCATATCCTTGCTTACAACGAGCAACGCCTCCACGATGGCAGCCTTCAGAGAGTCGACCCTTTTGTGGGTGTGCTTGTTAGTCTTGGCGTCGATCGCGTCTGAGGCAATGGCTGCATCCTTAGAAAACGCCCTCCAGTCTGTAATAGCATGGAGTAAAAAATAGACGGTAACTTTTAATGCCGCAAATACAAAACTACTTACCTTCGATAACTACAAGACACCCTTCAACCACCAAATGTCATGGCAAATAGCACCCTACCCGATAGGTCATCATTCAAACTCCTCGACCTAACTTTCATAGACAACAGGAATTGGAATAAATACATTAAAAACATTGCCAGGGCTGCTGCAA
>OY744535.1:94532852-94570352 GCA_963556195.1 Sepiola atlantica
TTAAGTGGAAATGTATTTGTCTGGATAATAACACACATACAATTTTAGTACAACGCTAGTGCATGCCAAACTGTTCACCAGCCAAATTAACACAATAATATTTTTTAAAAAGGTTTATGAGTGTAAAAGAAGGCACTCTAACTTGTTCCATATATATATATATATATATATATATATATATATATATATATGGGAAGAGAAGGATGAAGGTAATCCGACGTGACGTTGATGTACACATACAAAACATCCATTTTTTTGTTTTCATTTTCATTTTCCCATATATATATATATATATATATATATATATATATATATATATATATATATATATATATATATATATATAACCTAAAAGATGTAGAAAAAATTGTGACGGTTATCTTAACTTTCATCAAGATGGCCAGGTTATTTTATTATACGTTGAATTCCAAAAAAGTGGCAAGTCAGGAAGACTCCAATGCCAACAGTGACCCCCTAATTTCCAGTAAAAGCTCAGGATGAAAATTCCTGACTTTGAAAAAAGACTTCGAAACAAGACCGGGTAGTAAAATGGTCCAAATGCCAACTAACTGGGTGGTATCTTTTCCGATGGATACTACACACCATAGACCGGTATTGTCTTGGCCTTCGGGTCTTGATTTACGCCGGTCTATTGGTTGGTCTGCTCTGTACAATTCTGAGACGTGCACCCTCCCAGGCTTTGCCTTCTAACCCTTTGAGAAGGGATTAGTTTATTGCTAATCGCCTGAGGCGCCTCTACCGGGAAATGCCGACGGGACTGCCCAGGCAATTTTTAATGGTCAGAGCGCTCAAATTCTCGGGCGCTGGTTTTTCAATTCCCATTTTCCCCACCTTGTGTCACATCTTACCTTGTGGGAGGAAGATAAATAAAACTAACTGTATGTAAAGTATACATAATAAAGTAAAACTAACACAGAATTATACGTAAGTCACAGCGTACACGATACAAATAATGAACGCAATATGAGAGTATCAAAGTGCATGTGTGAACAAATATATGTTAAGCAACCAATAATAAATGTATCAGTTTGTTTTCGTAATATTTCAGAAAACACGGGGAGTCGCTATTAAACAGAAACTCAATATGGATATTATATTTACTGATTTTACACTGCAGCAAAATGTGGCACAAGGCCAACATGTCAGGAAAACTTTATCCCCTAGTGGAACCAGCTCTCTGAGGGTATAATAGCTTCCCAAGGGATGGGAGCTCGCTATAAGCTATACCGATTGAATCTCAATATGTATCTAATGGAATTTACGTACATAACTTGTGTTTCGAAATATTTGCGATAAAAACCGATACTTTAGATCATTTGTATTTTTCGAACTACTAATCACATCGTAGAAAATTTCACACAATTCTTGCCGGTATGGCCTAAGACCATTTTGTAGTGCATCTTTTCGAACTGTGTAATCTTGAAAGAGAGAAGAGGACAGAAGACATACGTATCAGCTAACGGCGGTGAGTAACAGTCTCACAAATAATAAATGAATGAAATTGTCAAAGGTGAAATTATTTATTGTTTATCGAATGATGAATTAATTAAATCGAGTCCGTTTACAACATCTAATAGCAATTGTTGGTGCTAAATGACAAAAATAACGATACGCTCATACAACAATAAACCAGCATGAGAAATTGTTAACTGTCACTTTAAGAATCGCGGACGACCGTATTTTACGATTCTGCTCTTGAGGAAAAATATTTAATTGCGTGGTAACTTTAATATAGAAATCAACTTGGAAGCGTTCTGTAACAATTTTTTCTTTTTTTTTGATTATTGCTGGATTATTGCTACCTAAAGCTATTACGCCACTTGTTTTATCTTATGTGAACGCCCCAACAATCTAAAATTCAGGGGAAGTCAGCGTGTAATTGTCACGTTTCACATATGCAGAAATGATAAAAACGAAAGTAAGAAGAGTCATGCAAATACATTGACGATGGTTGGAGAGATTTCTCAACAGCGACCGATTAGAAACATCGAATAAAATGAGTCTTGAATCATAAAACAACTGCAATTATCGTGTTCGTATATTATTAAATAATAACTAGTTAGCGCTGCCCCAGAAAGCGGATTAATTAGAGATATTACAGGCACCAACCTTGAATTATTTTCTCCTTATGATTATTCGGCGCAAACACAAACCCGACGAAATAGATAAGAGTGGGGTCTTTGGTGATATATTAAGTAAGACGGCCCCTAGAGTAAATGTGGTTTTGTGGCATTATGGTGACCGAGCTTATTCTAGTTTAGAGTAAGAGAGACATTTTAATCACTTTACACCTAAGATGATCCACGACCCTTCTTTTGCTCCACACGTTTGATGGCCTTGTGCCTAATTTGGTTAAAACCTATTTTATTTATATTTTCTGCAAATTAATAGTTCAAAGTGAAGTATCTGTTTTCAGCATCGAAGCAAAATCAGATGTTTTAGTATCGACGAAGATATTGCGTATATATAAGAAAATATGACAATGAAAAATTACAATTGTATATTACAGAAGATTATTTAATTAGGAGATGTTTATATCGAATTGTTTTCATTTTGAGTGTTATTCTCACTACGTTTCGGCCGCTGTAACCTTAGGCCTTCTTAAGGGGTATCTATTCGAACTCTGGAATATTTCTGTCGAACTCGGGAATTTGCACGGAATTTCGGAATGGGACCTTTAATTTAATCGTGACGCAGTGGATATAGTACTAAATGCAATTCAGTTCTAAGTGACAGCTATCTGAAGGTTGAAGGTTCAATCCTCGGTGCGGGCGATACGAAGAATAGCGAATTACTGAAGACTTCTCCCAGCCATGGCTGACGAAACGAGAGCATGCTACCCCCGTGGATTAAAAAAATGGTTCTATTCGAAAAAATTCCGCCTAGATTCCCGAGTCTGAAAAAAAATATTCCAAAGTTCGAAAAGATACTCCTGAATGTTACAGCGGCCGAAACGTTGTAAGAATAACACTCAAGATGAGAACAGCAGTCTGAATAATTCAAATGATTCCAAAGGAAACGGTGCTCGTTGGATAAACGTCCGTTT
The DNA here is from genome assembly GCA_963556195.1 of Sepiola atlantica. NCBI lineage: Eukaryota > Metazoa > Mollusca > Cephalopoda > Sepiida > Sepiolidae > Sepiola > Sepiola atlantica. The sequence continues at coordinate 94,535,920 of OY744535.1, forward strand.
AAAGTAATCGCAGTTAACAACTACGGACACGTTTCTGGAAGATTTCAAAGTATTGAGAAAAGCTCGAAACACCATGGAGGCATTTTTACTGGACAACCAGGCATCATCACCATCGTCGTCATCGGCCGGAGCAACGTAATTCCCTATCAAATCTCAAACCTTCGTCATCGTTGTAGGCTTAGTTGGCCATCGTAGTGTAAACGCTACATTGTCAACAGGGATTCTGTAAACATAGAGGCCGAATCTTTATCTGGATCGGTCGTTGTGTGGTTGTCATCTCTGCGCCTATATGTTTCAAAAAAAGAGTGCTTCAAGCGCGTCACCACAAATCCCTCGAGTGATGAGAACAACGTGCTTTCTACGCATGTGCAACTACCTTTACTTTTCGACAATAATTCTGTGACTTCCTATGCAACTGTTTAGCCTTGTTTCTACGCGTATCAAGGGAAACAATATAATCTGTGCGGTATATCAAATAGCACTACCCAACGATGAAAACTGCATGAATATTTTGTCGAATTTATATACCAGATCCAAAAAGCTAGCCGTCTGACATATCGACACTTGACATTTATCCTTTTATCTGTCCACTAAGTTATATGCTACTATATATTGTATTTCGCTTCCTGGAAACAATTCCCTCGCAGAAGCGTGAGCTTACGCCATCAATAAAATATAAGGTTACACGTAATTTATCGATTTCTTTTATTACACAAAGTATTTTTTTAAAGTAATTTGTTATCGCAATTCTAAGCAAAGTATTTTTTTATTCAAACTTCCACTTTCACATCTTTTAGGGGATCGTAAGGAAAAAAGAAACTTCGCTTATTCATGGCGAACTAATCACCGTCGCCATCTTGAACGAAAACGAAACGATAAGATATTGTTTTAAATTGTACGCATTATGGCCTTTTTGCTGGGATCACGGTGTAGTATCTGTTCCGATGGATGCTGCACTTCATAGACCGGTACGCTGTTAGCCTTCGGGACTTGATGACGCCGGTCTGTGGGTTTGTCCTGTGCAGTTCTAGGAGGCCCCCTCCCAGGCTTTGCCCCCCCTCTTTGGGGAGGAGTAAGTGTATTGCTTACTGCCTGAGGCGTCCCTACCGGGGATGCCGACAGGGCTGCCTAGGCATTTATTGCAGGTCAAAGTGCTAACCTTCTCGGACGCGGGCTTTTTAAATCCCACTTTTCCGACCTTGTGCCACATCTTATCTTGTGGGAGGAAGATAAATAACATCTTATATATTTTTTTAATTATTACTTCAATGTAATTTCCTTTACCGACTGATCTGTTTGTATTCCTCTGGCGATAAGATTTCATTCTTTGAAAAGCCATGGCTTAAGGAAGGCAAACTAAATATATTTTATTTGAAATAACTGATGAAGATAAACACAATTGTCTGCATCATTAAAGTCTACGTTTCGTACGCTTTCTTTTATTCCAATATGTTTGCATACAACTGTATTCGAATTCAATAACCTTTCCATCAATATTCTCATTTTTGAAAACATGCACTACTATTAAACATTCAATTAATGACGTCATATGTAATCTGCGACGATTCTTCATGAATGATAAAAACACGTCATAGTTTTGTAATATTAAATCATAGTAAGTTCTCTCATTTGAGTCTTTCGAAAATCAATATATTAGATGATGGCTACTGATATCGAATGTGAACTAGTTTCCGGGAAATTTGCTACGGCAGCGTTCGGGCATGTTACGTAAAAGACTCGAGAGATGCCGAGGCGATTAGCCAATCAGCTGTCAGCTAGCAGACGAAATAGAAGTAATGCGACGTCGGCTAACCGAACACGCGGACCGATTGGAATTAATCTATTAGGCGGTCAGCGAGGACCATTTGCTACGAATTTCCTGTCAGATCGGAGGCCCAAGGCAAACGGTGGAGATAGACGAGTCTCTGTTATACCCTAACTATAACCTGACCCTTATCTTAACCTAAAGCCAAATCCTCTCCTAACCCTAACCTTGACCCTTACCCGTACCCGTACCCTAACGTTAAACCCTACCCCTAACTCGACCCTAACCCTAACCCTAACACTAACCCTAACCCTACCCCTAATCTTTACCTTAACTCTAACCCTAACCCGACCCTAACCCGACCCTAACCCTAACCCTAACCCTAACCGTAACCATAACATTAACCCTAACCCTAACCCTAATCTTTACCCTAACCCTAACCCTTAACCTTATCCTAACCTCTAACCCTAACCCTAATACTAACCCTAACCTTTACCCTAACCCTGACCCTAACCCTAACTCTAACCCTTACCCTTACCCTAACCCTTACCCTAACCCTAACCCTAACCCTAACCCAAAACCTAACCCTTATCTTTGCCCTAACCCTAACCCTAACCCTTACTCTTACCCCAACCCTAACCCTAACCCTAACCCTAACCCTAACCCTAACCCTAACCCTAACTCTAATCCTAACCCTCCTCTAACCCGACCATAACCCTAACTCTAACTTTAACTCTAACTCTAACTGGACTGATTAAAAAGCCAATGTTCAAAACGTTCCCCCAAACACACAAACAAATTCTTTTTCAGTCTTAAGAAACACAAAAAATACAACTTCTAAACCAGTTGAATGAATAAAATACAAAATTTAAAAGATTATAAAAAATGTATTTATTAAAAGTTGTTTTCCATTGTTTTGTTTAAAAAAAGATTTATTAACAGCGATTTCCTTACGTTTTTTTATTTCTTTTATTTGCTATTTTTTATAAAAAGAAAACAGAAAAAATACGACGCAGTAACATATCGAAGTTGTCGTTTGTTAATATTCGCTTCGGCATATGTCGGGTGTTTACGTGACATGCCCGAACGCTGCTGACGTAAAGTTTTCAGAAACAAGTTCATATTCGATATAAGTAATAAATATTTTGTCCATTTCTGTGTTTCTCCCGTCAGAATTAATTTTTACTATTAATCTATTAAGGTAATTTAACGAGCTTTTGAAACTCCCTTATCTTGCATTATAGAAACATAGACACATAGATGAATTCTGGTAGAAGGACATGAGTCGTCCTATGGCACCAACTCCTTGTCTTCATCTTTGTATGCGTCCAGCGACGACAGCAGCCTTATAGTTGAATTTGATTTCTGGGTCAATCCAGAACTTATCCAACCGCTTCTCAAATATCTTTACTGTTTCGGCTTCAATTACACTTGATGGTAATCTATTTCACAAATCAACACAGCGATGGCTGAATGAATATTTTTTCAGGTTCAAACGTGCCTGTTTCTTGTAAAGCATCTGACTATGGAAAAAGTTCAGGTAAATTTCACAGATGCAAAGGATGAAGATGCTTGTAACCGCTTCCAATGTTAGCGATAACTAATGGAAATAAAAGCGTGTTTCTGTATGGTCAAGAAACAGCCGTTAGATAACACATTTACTTTTATGGTTTGACCGCATTCATGGTTTCTCTCATGGTAGATATACACCGACATGTTTGCCCCCTTTTTATCATTTGTAATATAATTAAATTCCGGAACTTGAACGGAACATCTTCGAGACATAATTACTTTGAAGCGTTTTAGAAAAAAATAAAAACCGTTGTAAAATAACTTCTCATTGTTTTTTTTTTATTCAATCTTTTAAATACCTTTTCAAAAATATCTGAAGTATCCTTTATAAAATGAAAATATGTCTTGCGCCTATGATGATAAAATAATTATAAGCAGATATTTATCTACCTTCCACAGCGGTAAGATGTGACACAAGGTCGGGAAAGTGGGATTTGAAAAACCAGCGCCCGAGAAGTTGAGCACTCTGGCCTACAAAATATGCTTTAGCAGCCCCGTCGGCATTCCCCGGTAGGGGCGCCTCAGGCGATTAGCAATAAACTAACCCCTTCTCAAAGGGTGAGAAGGCAAAGCCTTGGAGTGTGGACCTCCTAGAACTGTACAGGACAAACCCACAGACCGGTGGAATGTAGTATCCATCGGAACAGATACTACACTTTGATCTTGGCCAAAAGGCCGAGAATGTATTTAGGCAAATACATTCCGCAGGAACATTTATTTCTATATTAAATAAAAATTGCATCCTTTGGAATGTATTTATCTTATCAATGACGCCCGCTATGTAAGGCGGAGTGGGGGGGGGGTCGGGGATAATTGAGACAAGCTTTTGACATTTTTTTTATTTGCAACAATTTTCAAAAAAAATGTAGACATTTTTTATTAAAAAATAAAAATGACAAAAAACAGAAAACCATAAAAACATTTGCTGACTCTAAACTAGATCCTTGCACCAAAATACCGCATTCACTCTGTGGGTGGATCCCTACTTAAAATATAAAAAAAAAACATCGATGTAAAAATGAATTATCGTGGAAGTGGGATAAAATATTAAAAACACCCAAAAAGAAAGAAAAATAAACCACCAAATAAAATGATAAAAAAGGGGGGGTAGTATGGCTCGGCTTCACCTCATTGCTAAGTGTTGGACCGCCCACTGTTTTCCGGCACGAGACCGAAAACAAGCGAGTCGGTCCCTTAATGGGAGTGGAAACTTAAAAGAGGAGTGTTAAAAGATAAATTCATCGGGAATGGGATCAAGGGGTGGATGGCGTCTTCCAAGATAGTAATGCCAAACGTTTCAAAAGACCGGAGACAAAATAAAACAGTGGAAGTGGGAATCTTTGGAAGCTCTCTAGTGCCGGCAAAAATAAAATAGGGATAGGATATCTCTCATTCCTACTAGTTTAGAGTGTATCCAGTGTATTTTAAATAAAGCTAAAAACTCTATAGGGGTGGGTTCCGTAGAACCCAGCACCGCGTGTGCCATAACTATGGAGGGAACACGAACTTAAACCTGGCGCCTCGTCGGATGCACAAACTAGTGTCATGCACCCATCTCCTATTGAAATTCATGCGATATAATCGTTTCCAATCGCATCTGATCTTCACTTTAAGTTGGTGTTTAAAGTAAAGTACCAGATCACGATCCGAAAGAGATAAAACCCCATGAACGTCATCAAGACGTGTAACCCACGTCACTAGTCTCGCTACAGCTAGGATGGCTAGAGACACCATTCGTTTCTCCCACGGCGGTGCTGCGTTGTTGATGACAGATGCTACATCCAGGACCATCGGCTGTTCGTCGTCGATGCGAGCCGTCACCTCTCTGACGTATTTCCAGAGACGTCGAAGTTTGCTGCAAGTGAAGAAGGCGTGCTCGGCCGTTTCTTCTTCATCGTCTTCACAGCGCGGGCATAAGGGGACGTCCCTTAAACCATCTCTGCGTAATCTGCCATAGAGGGGCAGTGCGTTCCGAACCAGTCGCCAGGTCAGAGAATACTCAAAATTGTTGAAATAATTCTGGCCCGGCGCCCAACTCCACTAGGAGCGGGCCTCCTCCCTCGACAATCCAAGCCGCTCCTCAAGTGGGTGCGAAGCGGTACCCTCCACTAGATCCCGATATAGTCTCTTCCTAGACCGGGCAAGGTCACTGGACCCCGGCAATGCTCTAAGCGCGGCTCGGCATTCGACGATGAACAAGGGCTTCCCTCTCGGCTTACGTCGACCTTCGACCGAGATGTCGGGTATGAGGTTGGGAAAGGCGCTCCCGACTGCAGGGACCCACGGAGTGTCTTCCATAAAGGTCCGACTCAGGAAAGCCAGTCTCGGCATGTCGATGACTTGCCAAGTCAGGCATCCCCAAGCCTCCCACAGTCGGAACTTGAGTACAGACCTGTCTGCGGACGTACGCTTTCCGGCCCTTCCAAAGAAGTGAGAAGAGCAAGCGCGTGAAAGCGTGAAGGCGGGCCGCAGACACGGGTAATACAAACAGCCGGTAAAGGATGAGAGGAAAGACGTAAGTGGCACACGCCTCCGCTCTGCCTTTTAAGAAAAGCTTTCTTCGAATCCAAGCCCGGACCGACGATTCGACCTTTGTCTGTACTTCCGACCAGTTTTTTTTCAGCTGGAGACCCGGTCCGAACAACACGCCGAGGATTCGAACCGGGCCATCCGACCAGCTGAAGTCACATGGAAGAGCATTTTCTCCGCTCCAGGCACACAACCGCAGGCCGTTAGACTTGCTGCGGTTGGTTATGGCCCCTGTAACTTCTTCGTACCGAGCGAGCGCCTTAATCACCGTTCGAATGTCAGTACGGCTTGACACGAAAACGGTGACATCATCGGCAAACGCGGAAACCCTGACTCGCGCTTTACGAGGAAGGATAGCGATCCCGCGCAGGACTGGTGTTGACTATGGCCCCTGTAACTTCTTAGAAACAGCTTTTATATATCCTATATTTATACTCAATTATCAATATTTAACATTTACTATCGTTTTGGAATTATAAACATAGCCGTGGATATGATCATAATTTACTTAAAATGCCCTTCGAACAAGAAAACTACCATTTTCTTTTAAGAAAGTTTTTGTTTCGTGTTTACAACAAAGTTATGATGCAAATGTGTATTATTTTAAATACGTGTTTTAAGTATTTCGAGTAGCGCAGTCGTCAAGGCAAACTAGTAGATCAATAAATTGACCTCACCTTTTTTTGCAGAAACCATGTATAATATATGTACAAAAAAGTACCTTCTAATATTGTATATATTTCAGAGGGTTACACTTTCTCAATGCTTATTGATTATTCAAGGCTATTCATGCTATCGCATAGTTGAACGTCTTACCGTAGCCAAGCATATGCAAACGTGAAAGATAGATAATTCTGTTGAATGTGTGACTGATATCAGATGCAGCATTGCAGCATTGTCGCCAAGAAAATGTTAACGCCAATACAAGTTACAAGAGAAAACGTCAAGAAAACCGTCTAAACAAAAAGAAACTGTGGAATTCAGAAGAGAACGTATATCTTTAAACGCGTCGGGAGCTGTTGCTATCTTACAATGGTTAGAAACGTGAAAGAGTCCCTCCTTTCAAAAACACGGTTCAGATTCTTGTTTTCCTTGAGCTGAAATTGATGGTTTTCACCCGTGAAAAAAGCCCCTTGTTTTGATACGCGCTTAGGACTGACTTCAATCTAGATCAAAAATAGAAAACGCATGTCCAGTATGTTTCTAAGTACGTTGTAAAAATGGTTGGATCATTCTATTGCACCATAATTTATTTGACTCTAGATAATATATCTATACAAGAGTCAGATACTAAAAAATATGAAATACTACTAGTACATCAGGTGCCGCAAAAAGCATCATTTTCTTCTTTTGACAAAGTACAAAATTAACTTCGCCCACATAATTGTATATATGTATAGAGAAGTAAATAGAGGAGGGGGAGGTGAAAGTGGATGGAGGGAGATATTTGTGTATTTAGGGGGAGTTTGCATTACATGATTAGATTTTGCAAAGAGAAAAAAACAATAGAACATCAATGTTTGGTGCATTTAGGTTCAAGGAGTCGATATTTTGCAGACAGCCAAATCTGGTAAAACGCGAATGAAATATGTAAATTGGATCAAATCAAATATGCAAAGTAAAGTCAAGCTGAAGAAGCGAAGTTATTGACTCCATAAGAGGCTACAATTGTGGGGTGTTGTGGTGTTGTTGCATAACCCTCTCCTTAGGGCCGCAGCGGTACTAATTTCGGATATTCATCCCTGAAAGGGCCGTGGCAGTTCCCATTTAATACTCGTCATTTTCAAAACATCATAAATCACATAGTTCATATATTGTTTACATACCTTAGATTTCTTCCTCGCCGTGTAGAGGGTTGTGTCGTCTAGTTGATGAACTATTTCTTATTTCCGTCCTGCCGTGAACCACGCCGTCCGTTGTCTGCAACAAAAACTCCACGATCGGGTCGGAAGACAGACTCTTCTTTAAATGTAATTCTTTTTATTACAAGCGTTAGTTATTTAATCAGCTGGGAGTTATTCACTACGTCGAGAGAGAGAGAGCAAATCACTACTTTATCGTAGTTACTTAACAATTATTTTCTTAACCATTCATAGAGGGGGGAAAGGATATCTCTCGCTTGTATTTTCTTAGGGAAATATTTCCCTTATCTGTTGTAAATTCACATGGTAACAATCACGTCTCATCGGTTTGCCTCCCAAACCCAGAGTGACGAAACTCGCTTCTCATGAAGAATGAGTGACGTCACGGATCCCTCTGTTTCTCACGCAACGGTCTGTGACGTCACAGCCTCTCGCAGGTGCACACTGACCCTTGATCTGGGATCTCGTCACACGGTGACCTTGTCACGTATGTTAGCTCTGACTGTGAGAACAGGCCCTATTCTGCACTCGGCTGCACCTGCGCTAATTTTCGCAAGTCTAACCAACGATTTCGAACAAATACGTCCATTCCCATAGGACCATTATCCAACAGTGTGACACCGTCGCGAAACTCGTCTTTGCAGTAGAAGTCGCTGGGAAGAACGCCGAGAGAAACGACGGTGATGAAAGGGAAAATACACCCTGCAAACAGATCTCTGTAAAATCGGCCTTCACTCGGAGCAAGCCTGTGATCGTTACATATGGAGATAACACACATTTATTATGGACTCGACTGTAGCTCGGGAGTAACTCATAAGAAAAAGAATTCCACTATATTGTAGATAAAAAATGTTTTGTCACATGGGTTGCGTATTTTACAAAAGAAGTATCACATATATTTTGTTGTATACCAGTGCCCGTTGTTTCTCAGTGTAGCACAATATATGGCTATTTAGAATTAATTTCTGATTTTCTAGCACGGGAGTTATTTAGCTTTAACTTACAAAATCCGACTGACTTGATTTTATTTATTAGATATATGATAATAAAATATACTTAGCTTTAACATCTAACTGATTTATCAGAGCGTTGCATTTCTACTTACGAATGTGTATATAAATCAATATGCACCTGTGTCGTCGCAATGTTGTCAGGTTGTTTGCTTTGCTGATAAACTCACTCTGACACAAGTTGTTTATATAAAAGGTTAATTAAACACAGACAGTCACAATAACAACATCAGAAAGATAACTACGCTAAACATGAAATAGATAGAAAGAAAGACAGACAGAAAGACGGACAGATAAAGAATTAGACGCATAGCCACACGGTGTGTGCTGGTCTCCGATTAGCAACAGCAATCAGAAGCATAATTATCCCTTGAAATCTGGCCAGCTAAGAGGGAGACATTTATAGACCGAGAGTCACGTAGTGTTTTTTTTACTCCTGCTTTGAAGACCCTTGACTTTTTAAAGGATCACTCATTTTTTTTTTATTCAGAACAAGGCCCTCATTATGTAACGACCGGTCATCAGAAGTGTGTTTCGTATCGACACTAATCATGAAGACGATATCGGTGCATACAACGAAGAGTTGGAGTGTCGAAAAGTGTAAGTTCCGACTTCAACTCGTAAGATTCCAAAAATTATAAATACGACTCCTACTGTGAACATGCGTCTTTGTGCGTTTACTGCAAATTTCGTTATTTAAATTTTAAACTAATGTGAATAAGAATTTCGCTGCACATCTCCCAATTTAGGATGATCCCACGGAATGTGCACATTAAGTCTCAGTAGTCCCTAACGTGTTGGGTGAACTATGTTTTAAAAAAGCATTTATTCACACGTGATGTCAGTTGAAAAGATTCCTAGCAAATTCCTAAGTAATCTTCGTTCTCTCGTTCACTCTCTCTTTTCGCCATGTGACGTCGCGTCTCTTTTTAGAAACAGCGAGTTCAGGTTACATATCACATACACTGACCCCTTGACTCTGATTTCTCGCGTACGTGCAAACGTTTCCTTGCGAATTTTAATCATAATGTAAGTATTCGTACACATACACTTTACTGTTAAACAACTATCGCAAGTTGTAGGGTAGGTTTTTTAAAAATAATATTATAAACGTATTTTCCACCTAATGTTAGATGAAGCCGAAATTCCGGTAGAAGTAAAACGATAAAAGTTAGGGCTACGTTTGTACGAATACATCTATTATTTCTGAAAAGGGGGAGAGGCGTCTAGGTTTGTGAGAGCTGCTAGTTAAATACATGAGAAGGGTGCAATTGATATGCATGTTTGCTCGAAAGAAAAACTATTAAAAAATAAACCTCTTGAGACCATTGTAAATCCCGTATTGGTCGTGTGATTTCAGTTTTAATAAACATTTTGGGATTAAAAAATAGACGATAACAACGAAAAAGTAGTGGCGACTGCACGAACTATTACTGCGTGTTATCTACACAACATTACATCAGATAACGCTCTAAGATCGAATAATTCGTCCATCTACAGCCATGAATGCATCTGGAATATAAAAAAATTATAAAAGTTAATTATATCTAATAGCAAATGTATGCAAAATTTTTGCTAGATGTTTTATTAAATTGCTCAGTAAAATGTGTTTGCTTTTGTTTTTCCAAAAAGAAAAGAACGAAAACTACCCCATTATCTTTATTTAATAAATAAACACGGAATAATAACAGCATAGTTTTTTTAAAATAAAACTGACGCTTAACGGCGTAAAATGTAAAACAAAAAAATCCTAAACTCACTTATTGTCGTAAAAATATAATATTTGAAGTTTTTCAAATCGGAAAAAAGGTGAACCTAAAATAAAATCAACAATTAAAAAAAATAAAATACGGTGAACACGATTCTAAATGCAGTTATTTATTTACTCAGTAAAGCGTGTTTGTTTTTTTACCAAAAAAGTAATTTTTAAACCAATTGTTATTTTTTTTTAATTAAACAATTTTATTTAAGAAATTTGTGCTTTAAAACATAATTTCTAATCAGATTTTAAAAAACAAACCCAAACAGTTTTAATAAAAAAGATCCAAGTCAATATATAATTGACTCGTATGATACATTTCAGAGAATGTGTTGTTTAAATGTTATTAATCAAATAACGCGCCTCTCTCTCTCTTTCTCTCTCTCTCTCTCTCTCTCTCTCTCTAATTCTCTTTCTCTCTCTTTCTCTGTCTCCCGCTCTCGGTTTTTTTCTCTGTTCCTTTTGTTTCTCTCTCTTTCTTTCTCTCTATGCACTCTTACGTCATGTGAACACCTGTGGATTTCTTAAAATAAAACTTTCTGTGCGTTCGAAATAGAACGTTATACTTAATAATCAGAGGGCGGATAACCAAATGTTGGAGTGGACGCTGGCTATTTCATCATATTCCATTACAATCTAATTTAATTACGTAATAGATATAACATTTAAAAGAATGTATTTAATTAATTATATTCATAATTTTTATTAAGATTATGATCGAGGAAAATATTTTAAATACATCTGGAAATATGAAAGAAAAAAATCATGCGGGTATATTTGCGAATATTAATTTATTAGAAGCTTTAAAACAAATTAATTATGTAAATTCGAAAAAAGGGTGATGTTTGGGGAAGTTTTGGAATCGGTATATATAGGAGCTGATAAGTAAATATAAAAAGAGAGCGATCAAAACTAATAATATAGTTTCGGCTTCAGACAGACATACAGATACATAATCTTTATTATTAATAGATTAGGAAGCTGTCACTGATTGTTGAATTACTATGTACATTTGTTTATTGGGTGATGAGCAGATTTTAATATGAAAGAGGCAATTTCGGCATTAATTAAAACAATTTTTTTTCGCACACTTGTGTTAATTCTCACCGCAAAATTAATTTTCCCAGAATCGTATTAAAATATCGCTGAAAGCATCGTAGCATAATCGAAATGAATTTGGAAAATATTTCAGCTTAGAAATGTTGGTGGGAAAGAAACTTGTGAGTTATTTGTTCTCTTTTGCATAAAATTTACCTTTAAAACTTTTTTATGCAGTTTAAACTTCCCGTCGACAAATTTTGTCATCCATATGCGATGATTAGATATTTTAATGCAACGATTTTGGAATAAATGTTTACGTATTTAAAAAAAATAAGTAACAAAAAATGAATTTCAATTAGAAGGTGAGTTAGAAAAGAACGACAGTGTACAGAAAGTTGCGTCATAAATAAATAAATATATATATATATATATATGTATGTATGTGTGTGTGCGTATATATATGTGTGTGTGTGCGTATGTATTTGTATGTATACATATGTGTATGTGCGTATAATTTTATTTCAATTAGATTCTCTTTCTTGGAATCCAGACGGACTGGGAATCTATGACACGCGGTTTGTCTATTTCTTCTCTGTGCCTGGCTGCTTGTTTGTTCCTTTCTTTTCTCATACCGAGTTTGAGAACACGAGTTTCGCTGGACACATTTTATCTCGGCAGGAGATGTATGAATAACAGTTGTGTATGTGATTATGCTTAGTTATGGTAATGTGTGAGTGAGGTTACGTGTGTGCGTGCTCATAGGATGTGTGCGTATTTAGGTTTGTGTATGCGCGTGAGTAAAGTTGTCTATATGTATGATATCGTCAAGTCGTAAGTGTCATAATTTTGACACGGCAGTTATTAGTTTAACTTGAAGATCCCTCCCCTTCGACCGCCATAGTTAAATATAAGTTTTAAATTTCCCCCTCTCTCTAAAAGATGTATCAAATTGGTTGCTACCGCCACTCTCTCTGGTTGTGTTTGAATTGTTGTAGGGAAATTCAATTTTCTGTCAGTCTCAAAAATGTAATTGTCTGAGTGATGCTTGAAAAAACCGAACGGTTGAAATAAATTATTGCATCGACAATTATGTGATTTCGTGTTATTATATTTTATGTTATATATATATATATATATATATATATATATATATATATATATATATATATATATATACAGCCCTTTCCCGCTAGTCGTAGGATATTAAAATAGTTTAGCGTAAAGAAAGATGACCAACGAACCCATTTTTCGCAGACGTTGAATGAGAGCGGGGCTTATTTATCATATTACTTGGTTATTTTTTCCACATGACGAAACATAATTCATAGTGTAGTATCTGTTTTAATACAGCGCTTCATCTTCGCCAGGTCATCCCACACACATTTTTTAGACACCCAGCTCAACTCAACAATGAGAATCATAACCGGGACAATCCGCTCAACACCACTACCCTGGCTCCCCGTCTTATCAAACATTGTACCTCCACACATCCGACGAACAGCATCCACTCAAAGGATGCTTCAAAAGGTTAAAGACTCCCCTCATCTACCAATCCACCAAGACATCCTCAACCCACCCACTGCTCGACTTCCATCCAGACGCCTTATCTGGAAGAACATCCCACCAGCTGACTTCACCATCCAATCAGCCTGGAAAAAGGAATGGGCGTCCAAGGAGGTCCCTGATAAACACCTGGTGCCAGACCCTAACCAACAAGTGCCTGGCACCGACCTCCCAAGGAGAGAGTGGTCAACCATCAATAGATTCAACACTAGAAATGGCCCGTGCTTTGCCAACCTTCACAGATGGGGTTGCAGCCCATCCCTACTGTGTGCTTGTGGAGAGGAGCAGACAATGGAGCACATCATTGAAGTATGCCCTTTCCACCGACTGAGAGGAGGATTAGCCACCATCCACACAGCAGACCAGAGAGATACTGCGTGGCTGAAGGACTTTGCATTCGCTAAATAAATAAACACATCTTCTCTTTCCAGTAAAAAAGAAACCATTATAGCAAATAATATTGTTTTCTAAATCGAGGTTCTCGATTTTTTGAAGTTTGAAAAAAAAACGACTTCCATCTATTATTCTGCACTCATGAAAAGGCAAGTGAATAGCGACTCTTTATCGCATGCATATCTTTCACTTTTTTCCCGATCCGATTTAATTTTCTATCAAATCACGTGCTGAGAATTCGATTTTTATCGTTTAAATTTATCGATTAAATTCATCGAAAGGTGCTTGAAGATTATGATATTGATCGATTGACGTCAAATCATTGATTTAATAATTAAAACGGAGGGAAGTTAATATGAAATAAATTCATGAAAGCACGTGTTCAAGGCTGAAACTAACACAAAACGGTACTCGCGAAAGAAATGCATTTTTATTTTTTTTTCATCCGTAAAGAAATATTTGACTATATTTTATTTTAATAAAACCTTTTTATCATCTGCCTTACTTTCTTTTCTATTCATTTTGTTCGCCTGTTAATCATTTCAATAAAAGAAGCAATCAGAGTAAATGAAATGTTCCGGCATCAAGACAACTCTACAGTCTTCTTGTATTCGTGTCTTTGAAGTGTCATGTGGTCATGCGACAATTTCTCAATATTTGCAATAGTGTTTTACTCTGCAAGATCTTTTAAACTGTACCGATTTTGCAGTCGGGAGTAGACAAGGCAGTGCTGCATCGTATTGTCATCCTCACCACATTCAAAGATTGTTGGGTCAGTTTTGTAGCCCCATCTACTCATAGCAAAGTGTAGTATCTGTTCCGATGGATACTGCACCTCATAGACTGGTATTGTCTTGTCTTACCGCTTTTAAAAATACAAATTTAAAATCCATTCAAGCAGTGGTAATATTTTCTTCATAATATATATATATATATATATATATATATATATATATATATATATATATATATATATATATATATATATATGAGAAAGGACAATTACTTATATAGTGATAAAGGTTTCCTTCCTCTTATCTACTTGCCTTTCTGGTACCTAAGGTACTTAAGCTTTTTTTTTTTTTAAATGAAACTTTAATTTCTATATACTTTTATTTCTAGCTACCATATCGCAGAATGGTTATTGTGTGTAGTGTTTAGATATCATCATCATCATCATCATCATCATCATCATCATCATCATCATCATCATCATCATCATCATCATCATCATCATCATCATCACCACCACCACCACCACCACCACCATCATCATCATCATCATCATCATCATCATCATCATCATCATCATCATCATCATCATCATCATCATCATTATTATTATTATTATTATTATTATTATTATTACTATTGTTATAACTATTGTTATAATGAATTTTATTTGATATGCAAATTACCATATCACACGGTAGTCTTAAGGGTAATATATTATTATAATTATTTGATTATTATTATTGTTTATTTATGTATATATAAGGTACATTTTAAGCTGAATTGTTTCTACACTTGATTATTGGGGAAATGGTAGTTTGATCAGTACCATTGGAGAGCCATGCATATTATAACTGTTCTGTTTTTAAATCTCCGAAACAGTTACATGGTAAACAGCTGATGATCTCGTGTTAATATTAGACGCTTACGTTAAGGTCTCCTGTTTTGGTTTCACTGTTAGATACTTAATCCCCCTTTTTATTTTATTTACTTACTATTATATTTTTTTATATATGAATTATTCAACGAATGTTAAGTTTGCAATATTTTGGCTTTAGTTAGTTTCTCTCGGAATTTAAACTGCATTTTCCTTTTTTTCTTTCTTTCTTTTTGTTTAAAATAACTCAAAGCTTCCTTAGACTATATATATATATATATATATATATATATATATATATATATATATATATATATATATATATATATGTATGTGTGTGTGTGTGTGTATTTTGTACAAAAATTACTACAAAATCAGAACCATTGGTTTCAAGCGCAGAAGGCGTTTACCATCCGTCTCTCTTGAGGTTATGTTATCACCTGGTTAAGAAATGGGAACTCACGTATAACTCTCGTTTGGATACGTTATTTGCTTTGGAGTGTTACATTATTTTGTTTAAAATATTGTATTAGAGAAAGACATGTGAGGTTAAAAAGTTTAATAAAGTCCGAATAAAGAGGGCGGGGGTAAAGTATACAAGTTAAGATTTAAAATTTGAAAAAAAAAAAAAATAGAAGTCCCGTGATTCAATGGAGAAAGCCGGATGGCTAACACATTCTGAGCTTAAAACCGACGGTACTAATGTTGTACTTATTTTTCTGTACCAAAAAATAAATAAATATCACGCTCTTAATTTTTATTCTCAATTACCTGAGCACTCTGCTTGGATCTTTTGGCACCATCTTACAAAATAATGTATTTTTGTCGTGCCACAAAGACAACACGTGTTAATCATTTTCACCAAATTTTATGTGTTCTATATCTTACGCGATTTGTACCACAAAGTCAAGAGAAACGCGTGTAAGATATATAAGCAGTATTACATTTTGGAAAGTAAATTTGTTTTTTAGTTTGTGAGAGGAAGAAGAAATACAAGTGTTCATCGAAATATGATAATAAATACATCTAAATTATTGTTTTGGGTTGACTCTTCACATGATCATTGGAATGCAACTATACAATATATATACTCTAAAGTTTGTAGTACAATGTCTATTAGGCTTTCAATTTTAAATATTTTGCATAGTATAAGGTATATATATATATATTTGAGTATTATCTTTTGTATAAGAACTCACAAATACATATATAAATATAAGAAAATTGACAAGATCTTTGAAGCACGCATGACAACGTATTTTAGTGGAATATTTTTGAAAATCAACACAAAAGGCTATATAAATGAAAAAAATTAAATAAATGTTGTTTTTTTTCCATTTAAATTGCACCATGTTTTGATTTTCAAAAATATTTCATATATATATATATATATATATATATATATATAATTGATATTTGTTATTGTTTATTATCTATGTACGCATATGTTTCGTCCTTTTTAATAATCGGGGATCATCAGCATAGAGATATGGCTATTCACTACCGGCCATGCGATTCGAAACCACGGATTACGAGTATTTTGCAACTCAAATCCGACGCCTTAACCACACGGCCAATTTTAAATAGTGAATAAACGGTGATAATTTAAACACTTTCTCGGCGGCTTAACGTCTACAGCGTCCTACTTTCTCAATGGAAGAAACGATGCATTTAAAGCTAGTGACATCATGATGTGTTAATACTACACTTACAGTGTTCTACTTTTTCGAGGAGCGACAAATATATATATATATATATATATATATATATATATATATATATATATATATATATATATATATATATAATTATCCAGGTAAAACATCCACAGGGTAGTAATCCAAAGAATTTCAACCGGGTTTGGGAGCGTTCTACTTCAAACATTAAATCAGTATCTTTCTTTCTGTTTCTTTCTCTTTCTCACTTTATCTTTGTTTCTATTTATCTATCTTTCTTTATCTTTGTTTATATATATATATATATATATATATATATATATATATATATATATATATATATATATATATATATATATAGGTGTATATATATATATATCTTTTTATCTCCCTTTCTATCTTTCGCTCTCTCTTTCTCTCTATACCCTTTTCTCTCTCTTTATCTATATATCTCTTGCTATCTGTGTCTCTTGCTATCTCTCTGGTTCGTATAGTATCCCTCTCTCTCTCTCTCCCTCTCTCTCTCTATCTACGTAGATAGTGTATAGAAAATCTAGCAGAAGAATGAAATGAAAATGAAAAAAAAATGCTAAATGCATCTCCTTCTGTTTATCTATATATTTCTTTCTGTCTATCTCTATCTACCTCTCTTTCTATTTCGCGGAGTTTATGTCTCTTTATATCTCTTTTTCGCTCCCTTTCTATCTCTCTTTCTCTCTTTCTCTCTTTCTCTTTCTCTCTATATCGTTTTATTTATCTTCCTCTCACAGCGGTAAGATGTGACACAAGGTCGGGAAAGTGGGATTTTAAAAGCCAGCGCCGTCGGCATTCCCCAGTAGGAGCGCGTCAGGTAGTAAGCTATAAACTTACTCCACACCAAAGAGGGGAGGCAAAGCCTGTGAGAGTGGACCTCCTAGAACTTCACACGGCAAACCCACAGACCGGCGGAATCAAGACCAGAAGGCCAAGACAATACCGGTCTATAGAGTGTAGTATCCATCAGAACAGATACTACACTTTGATATTGGCTAAAAGGTTAAGAAACTGTTTCTCTCTCCGTATATTTATTTATATATATATATCTGTCTATCTTTATCTATCTATCTCTTTCTATCTGTGTCTCTCGCTATCTCTCTGTCTCTATTTATCTATCCATCTCTTTCTATCTGTGCCTCTCGCTATCTCTCTGTTGTTAAAATTCTATTTCTTTCTATCTCTCTTTCTATCTCTTTCTATCTCTTTTTATCTCTTTTTATCTCTTTCTAAATTATTAAATATACACGTAGATAGTGTTTAGAAAATCTAGCCGAAGAATGAGAAGAACATGTACGAAGAAAATGCAAAGCCAGAACCAGTATTTATGTTGATCATATACGTTTTCCTCAAGTATTTACTGTTGTTTTATATTCAAAAAGTCTAACTTCATTCGTAGCCATGCCAATAAGTCTTGTTAGCCACACGTAGCATACATAATACGCCACAATGTATAATAGAGAAAAAAAACATACACTTTCAAAATCATTCTAGCACGTATAAACCTATACATTTTATTTTCGCTCAAGATAACATTCGTTTTTTTTTTTGACATAGTTCATCCGAAACAAGGAAGGTCGCCACGGTAGACGTTAGGGGCTACTTGAAAAAAGGGTGAAAGTTGGGGGGGGGGGCAACTTAAATTGGGAGCTGCGCAGCGACCTGTCTGTTTGCATTAGTTTTAAATAGCTGCATGTCAGTACCGTTAGAAAAACAGGGAGCAGGGAGGGAGTCCCAGAGTCCAGCAGCACGAAGAAAGAAGCTTTTGGAGAAGAAAGCTCTTCGACATCTGGGGGCCTCTAACGTGAATGGATGGGGTGGGATTTGGCAGAATGCTGGGTTGGTCTAGTTAATTTACGTCGTGGGGGCACCAGAACAGCAAATTCATCAGAGCATAAGCCATTGAAGTACTTGTAAAAAAGGCAGAGGAAGCAACATTGCGGCGATGGGACAGTGGCTGGAGATTGGTCGACAGTGAGCGGCCTATTAAGTTGGCGACTAAATTATTTAATGATGCGCGTGTAAACCTTTAGAGTGTCTACGGTGTGGTTTCAGGGAAAACACAGATAATTACTAGGAATTCCCAGGGCAATTATTTCGAACGGATGAACAATCACAAACTGTTCTTAGGTAGTTTGGTAGTTTTGTTTTACGGCATATCAACCCTTTTTGGGTTATTTAATGCCGAATCTGGTCATTATAGTACAAGTTTTTATGCTTCAAGTTCTTTATATCTTCAAATGTTTAATCATCGTTTTTGGTTTGGTAGTTTTGTTTTACGGCATATCAACCCTTTTTGGGTTATTTAATGCCGAATCTGGTCATTATAGTAAAAGTTTTTATGCTTCAAGTTCTTTATATCTTCAAATGTTTAATCATCGTTTTTGGTTTGGTAGTTTTGTTTTAGGGCATATCAACCCTTTTTGGGTTATTTAATGCCGAATCTGGTCATTATAGTAAAAGATTTATGCTTCAAGTTCTAAAAATAAAATAAAAAAAGGGAAGGGAGAAAGGGAGAGGGGCTGTTGTTTTTGTTTTTGGTTTTGTAGAACATAATTAAGTTTTACAAAAAAAAAAAAAAAAAAAAAAAAAAAAACGTCAATGTAGGTGAATTTCGTCTCAGGGAGCCACAGGGCAGCCTGATCTGGTATCACCAGCAAACTGTTCTTAAGATGTCAGATCGAGCAAATTGTTCACGGGGGACATGTGCGAAGTATAGTTGGTCAGAGAAGCAAAAGTGATCAACATTAAATATGAATGAAGCGCACGTTAATACCTGCCTTTAGGTCTATGTGAGGAAACGTCTAATTCGTATGACGTATAGTTCACACGTCGGTTAAATGGGTGCTCCGGTAACGATTCGAGTATAATACTATACATTGCGCGCGAATCTTTCATTGTGTAATGAACAAGGCAGTCAGAAAAACACGCCAAGATCAAGCAGGAACGGTAAGTTGTGAGGACACCATAAGGTTTCTCCGGTGAGATCTTTAATACAGATACCGATATGCGAAAAATGCGAGAAAGTAAAAAAAAAAAAGAAAAAGAACCAATTCCCTAGTGCCACACGAAGCTAATCGCCGTGTGACCTCCTCTCACGTCGTCACGTGCGCTTTGCACTCAGTGAACTCCTACTACGCACACGCACGTTACAACGACACAGACACTACCAGCACATGTGTATGTATTCCTCAATATATAAAGAATGGTATTTTTATATACATAAATATCATATATTTCGTTTATATATATATATATATATATATATATATATATATATATATATATATATATATATATATGTATATATATATATATATATATATATATATATATATATATATATATATATATATATATATATATACACCAGGCCATTTTGATACATAACATTGTAAAAGTGTGTAGATAGACAGATATATGTGTGGTTGTAGAGAAAAGTAAATCTCTCCCTCTCTCTCTCTCTCTCCCTCTCTCTCTCTCTATATATATATATATGTATATATATATATATATATATATATATATATATATATATATATATAATAGAAGTAACGATAAGTGAAGTATCATTAAAGCGATCTATCGTGATAAAGTAAAGCTCAATACGTTGAGTAGAGCAATCAATTTAAAGAAGAAAAGATGAAGATAAAAAATTGCACAAAATTACATAAAATCACCTAAAACTGATACAAATTTTATTACATCGAAAGTTTAGATGTCATTTATTTCTTCATCCCAAACTTTTCCTGTTATTTCTTATTCATCTTTCCTTCTTTATATATATATATATATATATATATATATATATATATATATATATATATAGATATATATATAGATATATATATATATATATATATATATATATATATATATATATATATATATATGGATCTGTGTATGTATACATTGTTCAACGATTATATGTCTTATTAGCTCCCAACTTGTGTCTATCCGCCACACCTCTGCATTGTAGTGCCTTCTTAGTATCACATTTCGATATATTAACATATGTTTTTGTAAAATAATATACGTAATTAATTAACCTATTATTATTAATTTTTTCACACAGCTGTTAGTATAATTGAGTTGCATGCAAAGATCGCTGCGGAGGTGTGTGTGACTTGCCAAGTTCCATACACAGTCTAACACTTCATAGTAGAATGGTTTAATTTGATTCCCATACAACAAAAACACTACGATGTTGGTACAATAAAGGAACAATGTAAAGACATCAGAGTGGAAATCTAATGTCTTTTCTAAAAATTGTGCGTTTTATAACCAAAGATCTACTATCTATATGTTCAATAAACCAAACTTAATTAGGAAAACAGTAATCAATTGCAGACTGTTTACTTTAAATATATACACATATGATAGAAATTAAAATTATTATGAACCTCAGACATAAAATCCTTTCACCAATATCAATAGAAACAATCAATTGCAGACTGTTTACTTTAAACATATACACATATGAAAGAAATTACAATTATTATGAACCTCAGACATAAAATCCTTTTACCAATATCAATAGAAACAACCAATTGCAGACTGTTTACTTTAAACATATAAACATATGAAAGAAATTACAATTATTATGAACCTCAGACATAAAATCCTTTTACCAATATAAATAGAAACAATCAATTGCAGACTGTTTACTTTAAACATATACACATATGAAAGAAATTAAAATTGTTATGAACCTCAGACATAAAATCCTTTTACCAATATAAATAGAAACAATCAATTGCAGACTGTTTACTTTAAACATATAAACATATGAAAGAAATTACAATTATTATGAACCTCAGACATAAAATCCTTTTACCAATATAAATAGAAACAATCAATTGCAGACTGTTTACTTTAAACATATACACATATGAAAGAAATTAAAATTATTATGAACCTCAGACATAAAATCCTTTTACCAATATAAGTAAAAAAACGAAAGTAATGTAATATATAAAGTAGAGACGTTTTTCCCCTGTACCTTCTCGGTGTATAGGAAAGTAACCACATGCACCACAGGCTACTAAACTCACCATTATACTACACTTATTCACTCGAGCGTGTTTTAGTAAATTTGTTATTATTTTTTTCCACCTAACACTAAATATTACATTTGGCCCGCCATCCACGTCTCTCCGAAAAACTAACTCCATATAGGTGGTAGCAAAAACTTTTCTCCCTAACAATTCTGTACTGTCACTCTACTCATCGACACCGGGAACTAATACACACAGTTTAATTTTCACAAAACACCGGTTCTTATTTATTATTTGCCTGGTATTAATTTACAACATAATATAAAGCAATACTCAAAAACTTAATGACCGCTCCCGTTCACTGCCAATAAACAAGCTTCGATTAATTGGCCTATTTTCACGCGTATGTTTACTCGAACACGTGGTGCAGTCGTTAAGAAAGCAGGTTTCATGATCGCCAGTTTTAGCGTTCGATCCCATCCTACTCTACCACGTTTTTTTCTTTTTTTTGTAAATTTAAAACATGCGCCACCACGGTAACGGGGGGGGGGAAACAATAGGCCGTGTCTTTTTTATTCGACGTCATGCAATAGGTAGTACTTTCTCCCGTGCAACGCCGGGCGACGGGTTCCGCTAGTAAAATATATATTTCAATCTCATAATTGGAGCCAGAATGAAGACCAAATTAATCGTTGGTAAATCGTAGCTCTTTCTGCTTCTCGTAAAGTCGGTTCTCCGAATCGTCCAATACGCTTTCTCACGCCTGGTGCTATTCTCTATCTGTACAAATCTACAATCAGACCATGTATAGAGTACATAGAATGCCTTATGAATCTCTATCCCATTTGAGGGTTCTTAATAAGGTGCACAAACACATCTGTGATTTGATAAACCATACTCATTCTTCTTCACTGCACCCTCTCTCTCACAGACATTATGTTGCTAGTCTCAGTCTTTTCTATAAATACTATTATAGCGTATGCTCTTCGGAATAATGTGCTTCTTTTTTTCTAGCTCGTTTGATTCGCTGTTTTGATATCTCATTATAATACATCTTCCAATTTCAGTAGCTTTCACAGCTCATCAGTGCGGCTGGACCAGTTAGTGCCTCAAGCCGGGATCGAAACGCAGCATATATATATATATATATATATATATATATATATATATATATATATATATATATATAGATAGATAGATAGATAGATAGATAGATATAAAGAGAAAGAGAGAGAAACAGAAAGTTATATATATATATATATATTTATATATATATATATTGAGAGAGAGAGAGGAGGAGAGATAGATATATATATATATAGAGAGAGACAGATAGAGGTAGATAGATAGATAGATAGATAGAGAGAGAGAGAGAGAGAGAGAGAGAGAGAGAGAAAGAGTTAGATAAATACATAGAGAGGGAAAGAGAGAGATAGATAGATAGATAGATAGATAGATAGATAGATAGATAGATAAATAGATAGATAGATAGATAGAGAATAGTCCGTCATACTACATCAGCAGCCCGATCCATAATGTATCCCAATTTTTGCTAGTACGCTAACCCGTCCTTGCTTGTTTCAATGTCGCCCGCTAAGATAGTGAAATTGGCCCAAGATGACCTCTGACCTTTAAGACCCGCTGAAAACCTGGCTCCCATTATTGAATACATGTTGAACACATAAAGCAACGAACTTTAAGAAAAGGATAAGCAACACTTGTGAAACCGTATTCATCTTCTGTCACCGAGTAATCCGTGTGTGTCGCTCTCTCAGGGGAGCATTCGTAACATCTATTATTCAATGATTCCGTCTTTCAATTATAAACAATTGTACATTTAGCTTCTCTTCGCACAGACGAGAAGCAAATATTGCTGCAATTCCCAACGCAATTATCTCGACAAGATTGACAGCCACAAACATCACTAAGATCTCAAATTAAGTAAAGTGATAACACTTAAGTAAAGTGATAACACTTCGACGAATATAAGATCAATATTCTCACGATGGAGGGTTACATTCAATGCTTCCAAACCAAACTCTTAAGCATATAACACTGTTTTTTTTGCGTGTGGTATTGATGATTTAATACGGACGTTTCTCTGTACAAGCACCTCGTCTGTTTTTCTTTTTCTTAGAATTTAATAAATACTGGATGAATTTGCATAATTCTGTCCAATCTTATTTTTAGCTAACGCTTAAATACGTAACAGTTTATAAATTATTTTAAATATGTTCATGTCGTAGCGAAACTATAGAAGCGCAGAAAGAAATTAGTTAACTTTCCTCAAAAGTTAGAATGGCCCGAAAGAGAGGGATCATTTTACGTTTAATTTATATACGAAAACGATCCCTCCTCTAAATTAAAAAATAATTGTTTTTTTTAGGGGTGGGGGGTAGGGGGTATTCTTTTCGTCAAGTTTTTAAGGGTGTTCACACGTCGCCTAAAATAAAATAAAAACGTAGAATCTCATTATATGGGAAGGGGGGGGGGTAGATCTACAATCATGATAAACCTTCCCAACAACCGACAATCCCGGCTCATCGTATCCTTTCCGAGAGTCTAACGCTGAAACTCGCCGTACTAATTTCAAAGAAAGATAAATTAAAATAAATTAATATAAAATACTCCCAAATCTGATGTAAACAAAAAGTTGGTCTACCACTTCCGGTCTTGCAAACTTTTCACACCTTCCCAGTATCATATACCTCTATCCAGCCACCATTAACCCATGCATGAAGTATTGTTGCCACATCTAAGCTGGTGCACAAACAATAGCGTCTCATTCTTGGCTAGGGTACCAAAAACTCTTCGACTCTCATAGACCACGTACTGTCTACCCAGCTCCAGCCGCTGTCCCATCACACCAATGTTGCATTACCGTGCATTTTCGCAAAAACTGCACATGTATCCACGCAACTTAAATACACCTAACAAACCCGAGTAGCAGCAAAATCCCACCTCTTCACTCTAGATGTACCTAGATGTTGGATAACTTTTTGCTCTTATAGCTTCTTTTATTCGGACAATGTTTCCACGATTGAATGAACATTCATGAATTTAAATGTACTGTGAACAAATATCTTCCTGTCAAATTCCATCACTAGGATGACCCCTATAAATGTGGACCTTAATCGCAGCAGCCTCTTACATTTTATTATTATTTTCTGGTGCATACAAAAAAATTAACCATACTAGTTCAGCAACATGATATATTAATAAATACATAGCCCAAGTCTATTTAAAAAGATGACTATCAAGTAAGGTCAGTTTCCAAAGATAGAGAACCTTAAATAACCATGTTACCACTCATGAAAGAACTGACAATCTTGATGCTGCTTTGCTTCGCTGATTCAAATACAACTTGATAACTTATTTGATTTAGCCATTATCTGCATTTATTGTATGCAACATAATGCAGCAAGATATGTAGAGAAATCAAGAATCGTACTAGGACTCTATGTACATAACGTTGTTAAGACCAGGGGGAGGGTAAGAGAAAGTAGTTTAGTTAACATGTCAGTAAGAAAGCCTGAAGTTGAAGGCGAGTCATATATGGTTAATAAGAGTAAAGCGTACCTTCTCTCTTTTACTGTCTCTCTTTTTCACTGTCCTCTTGTGTGTTACCTAAAAACGTGAGCAGGCGTGTTTTGGAGGTATCCTTTCCCCCTCTTCGTTTATCTTGTGTATTATGCCAGAGAGGGGAGGCAAGGCCTGGGAGGCTGCACCTCTTAAGAAAACGCAGGACAATATACCTCAGCCCGGCAGATAAAATGCCACCGAAATGGCCCAGTTCCGGCCGGACTGATTGTCGAGAACGAATCCTTGACTGGTATTAACCCATCCCGACGTCCTCAATCAACCGAAGTTAATGAAAGACTGAACAAGATGGGGTGTGAGGCCAACGACAGGGATAGTTCCATGTATTTAATTCCCTCCCACAGCAGGAATATGTGACACAAGGTCGGAAAGTGGGGAGATCAAGCCAGCGCCCCTAAAGAAGGAGCACTCTGGCCTAGCAAAAATAGCCTGGGCAACTCCGTCGGCATTCCCCGGTAAGGGCGCCTCAGGCAGAAAGCAATAAACTCACTCCTCCCCAAAGAGGGAAGGTAAGGCCTGGGAGGGTACACCTCCTAGGAAAACCCAGGACAATATACCTCAGCCCGGCAGATAAAAGGCCACGTAAATGGCCCAGTTCCTGCCGTCCTGATTGTCGAGAACGAATCCTCAACTGGTATTACCCCATCCCGACGTCCTCGATCAACCGAAGCTAACGAGAGACTGAACAGGATGGGGCGGACCCAACTCCGAGAGGCATGTGCTCCCGGTTAAGTAGGTACCATAAGACTTGTATAGAGAGATATGCCTTTCAAAATCTGTTTTAAAACTCAAACGTGACGGAGCAAGAAAATAAGGTACTTTTAGGAAATAGGTATCCAAGAATATTTTAGCATATAAATCATGAATTTAGAGTGTCACCGCAGGCTTTCGAAATTGGCGCATTATAACGAATTTACCGAACAAACTTGATTTATTTATTGCCTTTCCTTTTCGAATAAGTTATTTAACAAAAACAACTGTTTATTTTTTCTTGTGTTAAGTGTGTTATGTAATAGCCTCTCGGTACTTTTGAGCAGTGCATGACATAATCTTTTTACCCTACTTTTAAACTAACCCTAACCCTAACCCTAACCTTTAAACTAACCCTAACCTTTAAACTAACCCTAACCCTAACCATACCCTAAATAAATCATGACCTAACCCAGAACTAACCCATATATGAGCGTAAACAAACCTTTACTTTGCAGTTTTAGTAAATTAAACGTTTTCCAAAATATATCAAAGGAATATTTTCAAAAGGAATAAGGGAATCCAAAAAAATCATAAAATGTAAAACTTGATCTTTCGAATTGATTGAAAATATTCGCTCGTCAAGATGCAGAGACTTTTGTATTCATATATTTCGGTAAAAATCAAAACTTGATTCGGCTTTCTTCCGTTCGAAGTCGGAACTGTTTTTGTCACGACTACGTCGCGATTGCAAATCTCTGAATATATCTTTCAAAAAGGAACGAACATCATATTCGAGCTACAAGAAAGTAAAAGGATTTTAAGTTCTGATAATGAGACGACATTTTGCTGTTAATATCTTACAAGGAGACTGAAGCAAAGTCAAACCCCTTCCACGAAAATTACGGTAGAAATGCTATAAATATATCTGCCATGGTAAGTGATCTTCATCGACTAGATTGCGATGTTGATTGTATACGCTGTCAGGGCAAGACAGCGTGTTTTGAGCGGTAGTTCTTTACGATGTAACGGTCCTTTATATAGGTAGAAGCTTGCATCAGGAGTAAAATAACTTTTTTGGACCATGTTAAGCAACAGACGTTAAATATTGTCTATACAACAAAACTACAAATAAAGAATACGTAAAGATTACGACGACAACAAATTTCTGAGAACACGAAGACGAAATAATCAGTCCGAACAATATCAATTGTATAAATTATTTATTTCATTTTTTGATCGCTTTACTCTAACCGAATGAGACTATGAGATTACCAGTTTTCGTGTGGAGAATTGGCAGCCATCTTGTTTAGAGTCTTTAATGAGTTTGCATTATTGGGGACGGATAAAATGTTCAGCGTCAATTTCAAAGGGTCAGTTCAAAAGGGAGATAATTCTTACCTTTTTTCTCCATTCGGATTTACTCAAAAAATTGATCAGCACCATTATTTATGATTGAAGTCAAATAAGTGTGTTCTGTTTATATTATTATTATTAGCAGAATTATTTTTATTTTTAATTAAAATCATATAATTGTCTTCTGTTTAGATTATTAAATCGATTTTAGAGAAGTTTATTTTTTCTATTTTTGTTATTGTAATCATAAACCGTAGAGAAAATTCAGAGAATTATTAAAAAAAATAAAAAATAAAAACAGGGTGTTTATTTTGTTTACAGACCCGGATGAAATACGTTGCCATTTAGAAAGGCATTCTAAACATCGGGAGGTGAAGGGGTTAGATTAACTATTAACTGTACTGTCACTTAACAATGTAATAAACCAAAAATACCGTCAACATTGAATTTAAATTGAAATACTATCTTAGTGGAGAGGTGGTTATAGCACTTGTCTTTGGGCTGGACGACCCGGGTTCGATCCCACTCACGGCATGCGAATTTTCGGGTCTGAAAACTCCCTCTGTCCACCCAGCAGTAAATGGGTACCTGACTAAAACCCAGGGAAGGTTCAAGGCAGCGGAAGGAGAGGGATGGGCTCTGCCTTCCATATGCTGTGCCCTAGACACGGTAATTCTTAACAAATCAGTGTGCGATGTCGGCAACGACACTCGTGCGCGTCCAGGCTATGCGACCTTTACCTTTACCTTACTATCTAAAAAATATCTCGGTCCGCAAACTGCACAAGCACCAAATAAAAAAGATACGTAAAAAGATTATTCATCAATCAATCAATCACAAAGCTGAGTTTTTAATACGAAATCGAATAGAACTTCAGAGGATAAGCAGAGAAAACTATTGTAATTATCTCCCCTTTCAACTGACTCTTCTAAAAAAGAAGAAAAATCATCTGTCCCCAATAATAGAGAAAACTCCAGCCTTTTTGTGTCGGTAACTGAGTTTGATGGCTGTCAATGATTAAGAGATGTTTATAACGACGGCATTTCCGGCGGGGAAGATAAAGGCATTCATCGCCGGCAGATTAATCGCATTAAGGGAGTTTTGAGATTCATTTAACGTGACAAGTCACGCAAAATCAGGGACGATGACTGCACTTGCGCACACGGTAAAACGAAGCACAGAATACCGATCATAGAACGCGTCGTAAAACACACACGCATGGACAGATAAAGGCGACGAGCTCGAGGCTCAAAGGCATATGGAGCACACGAAAAAAAAAAAAAAAAATAATAATAATAATAATAATAATAATAATAATAATCATGATGATGATGATGATGATGATGATGATGATGATGATAATCATAACAATTATGATAATGATAATAATAATGATGATAATAATTATAATGATAATAATAATAATAATGATAATAATAGTAATGATAGTAATAATAATAATAATAATAATAAAAAAATAATAACAATAATGATAATAGTAATAATAATAAGAAGAATAGTAATAATAATAATAATTATTATACTATTTATAGTAATAATACTTAAATAATGATAATAATAATCGTAATAATACTTATAATAATAATAATAATAATAATAATAATAACAATTATACAATCATAATAATAATGATGATAATAATAGAATTAATAGTAATGATGAATAAAATACTATTACTACTACATATAATAATATAATAATAATGAAAGAGATATGTAATAGAGAACGAGTTAATATAATACCAATAATCTTAGGAACACTAGGAACAATCCGGAACAACCTGGAAAAAAGATTGCGAAGAATTGGAATCAAAATGAAGAATGAGACAATAAAACGGACAGCAATGATGAAATCATCTGAAATTATAAGAAAAAAAAAACATAGAATGCTGAAATCAACATAAGCTACGAGTGATAACCAATAATATGGAAGTTGCAATAGGAAGAAAAGAAAAACACAGAAAGAACATGAAACCAAGTAACAGATAATGCAAAAAAATCATGCGCCCCCTGGAACAAAAATGAGTGATAGAATTATCCTGGGTTGATACTGTAGAACCACGTGCTGCCCCACTCGACGATCGTCGACCCCCAACGTTGTGTTTCCGTGGCCTTCTTTGTCTTCATCGTCTTAGCCGTGTCGTCTATCCACTGACGAATCGTCGAGGGCACAGCACCGGTCCACAAGTTAATTATAAAAAAGAAACACCACTCACCATAAAGAACACATATACGTTGTGTATAACTTAGTTTGAACTATGAGTGTGTGTGACACCGTCCTGTCGAGACCCCCATTGTCGTTGCTCAAGTCGTCAGCTCATCTCATCGTTTTCCCGGTCCGATCTGCTCTCTCGGGTGTCTCGATCCTAACTCTCGGGAAGTTCGATTCTAACTGCTCGGCTTCTCTCCGAAAACAAAGCTCGTTAACTTTTTTGTCATAAACTTTACTGTCGTCAACTGTCGTAAAACTAACCTACCTTACTGTAGTCAGGTGTCGTAAAACACTGTCACTCCTAAAAGTGTCCAGTATTCTTTTCTTGGTGACCTGTCCTGAACAATGGAAATTGACCACTCCCAAATTGTCTTTTGTCTCTTTCGATGAGTCATTTCCTATCCCGTATTTTCTTTTGTCTTTGTCGATTAGTCACTTCCTATTACTGACCGGGCCCCGACCTTTGCGGCAGCCATAGTGTCACAATACTACACAACATAGTCGTGACCGCCTAAGGAGGATGGAAATAACGAAAACAGAGAGCAATAACCAGCCGTCAACTAGGAGAATATTTAGAGGACTACTAGGCCCTTGGGAAGGCTTATTGCAATCACAATCTCAGATAAGACTAAAAGACGTTTCCAGGAAGAAATCAAGGCCGAGCGTTTGTTGTGATAACGCGAAGGCATTTGCAATAGTTATCGAAACAAGTGGAGGATAATAGAAATCTGCGGAGACTTGTCGTCACTCAGACTCCAGGTTACACCACCGGTGATTATCAGTGAGCAACCACTAATGATTACCTGTGTGTGAACCTCTAGTGTGTACACATAATAATAAAAGTAGAAATTGTCCTTACAGCAATTATTCTCCCTTGGTCAGAACAATCGTTCTTCGAATGTTTAGACTACATGACCAAATAAGCGAAAGGAGGGTAACGAGGCTGCCTTACGGAAACCCAAGGTCTAATGTCTATATTCCTTAATTGGAAAAAAGATTGCTTAAATATGTAAGCCCCTTTTATTAAAATTAAAGGCAAGCACTGTAGAAAGATTACAATAGATATGTACGTAATGCTTCAGTGTAGGACTCAGATTCTGTCGTGTAGTCATATCTGAATGTCTTAGCCAAGGTATTAAGCGACCGCTTACCGATTCAAAGTGTCTCTGTGAATCAGGTTCGCGCCTCGTAACCGTCTGAGCTTGTTATTTCTGTACACTGAAGAGTTCTGAAGCACGAAACGACGTCGTATGTAGGTAAGACATTGAAATATAATTTAATATTATAAGAGGTCCCTTAAAGGAAAACAAATGTCTAACATTTTAGAAAAGTAAAAAAAATAGACGTTCACCAACTGCATCAGTGCGACAATCCGTCTCTCTTGTTGAGTTCTATTAGAATGTCTTGATGTTTACCCTTTCCGCTCTCAGTGTAAATATAACTTAATTTCTCTGTTATCACGTGACTACCGCCCATGGCCAAGGGGATAAGGCGACCTCTAACAGGTTCAAGGTGTATCTGTTAACCATGTGCGCGCCCCGTGCCAGTCTAAGAGTTTTACTTTCCTACAGTGAAGAGAGCCGAAAGCTCGAAACGACGTCGTATGTAGGTAAAATGTTAAATATAATTTAATATTATATATATATATATATATATATATATATATATATATATATATATATATATATATATATATATATACATAACGATATAAAATATGTATATATATATATATATATATATATATATATATATATATATATATATATATATATATATACTCTTCTGCAGCGCTCACAGAGGCCATGACTAATACTTTCTTCTATTTCTCCATCATGTCAATCCAAAATTTCGATGTACTTACATGACATTTTTCTTCAAATTATCATCCTGAGGAAGTTTTACAATACAGACGAAACGATTAATATATACAACAAATATATATATATATATATCTTGGTTTTTACCTTTTTCTTTCCCATATATATATATATATATATATATATATATATATATATATATATATATATATATATATATATATATATATATATATACTTGTCTGTGTTATGGTTAGTTGAAAAAAAGCCAGCAGGGAGACAGATTATTCAAAAGAATGCACTTTCACACAACATATTAACAAAATATTGCCTATACCTTTTGTTACAGTCAGTTGTGTACACCGAAGCAGTATACCCACGACAGGGTATAAAAGTAGCGTGAACGTTTTTTACTTACCTAAAAACGTGTGGAAGATAGAGAGACACACAGACTGGAATAATCTACTAAGCAATTCCGAACCCCCAGTAGCCACCTATACAAAATATTCATGCTAAGCAAAATAGAAGTTAAAAAGTAGATAATGTAGAACACATGAAAATAAGGCAAGACGCCAGATACAGACGATAAAAAAAAAATTGGGGTAAAAAAATAAGTAAACACGCACACAGGTTACCGGACATTATCGACAAATACATCCGCAAAAAAATCTTTAACCTGGAGTTTAGTAACAAACCTAACAAATTCCATATAATTTGAGCTACTCACATTAAGGAACTAAAATGAAAATAAAATGAAGCACTGGTTTTCTATAACAAAACCAACAATATATACAAAATAACAGAGGCCAAGAAAATGCATTTATCTAAAAACGCCAACGCTGACAAATGTCATTGACCAATAGTGACACTTACAAGATAATCAAACTACTTAAATAGGCACATAATTAAGTAGTGAATACAGAGTCACTCACATAACCAAAATAAATGCATGTTTCTTTTTTAAAAGACCGTAAAATAGTTTCTAAATAAAATATTTACAGACTAATAAACCCAGCCAAGATCGAAAATGATATAACCAGTAAAATAATATTAAGAATATAGACATTAAATAAATAAAAAATTATAACCAATCGTAGCAAAAAAACCCCAGCAAGTCACTAAAAAGCTAGTTTCAAATAGTACCCGAAACATAAGATGCAAATTCACACAACTAGATATGATCAAATTTTACCCCTCTATTACTAAAAAAAAAATCAAAATATAGAGACATTAGTAAATCAGATAAAGAGTCGACTATGCACAACAGTCAAACTCTTTTCGAAGGCTAAGCTTGGGTAAAAAAAATCAAACCTAGAAGGCACATTTGATGTTGCAATGGGATCGTACGACAATGCTACGTCTGCGATTTCATCATTCTATGCCTGCTAGATTCACCCAAATATAAATTTCCCGACCATATTTACGGATTATACATCGATGACAGTCAATGCCTTTCATTTAAGTGCAACGGGAGTACATTTGATATACTTAGGAAATACTTAACATAAATATGTATAGAATTGAGATTCAGAATCACTCTAAAAACTAACAGAAGGAAGTTAGACTTCCTAGACACTATACTTAACCTAGAAATTAAAGCACATTAACTATTCTACACACCAAATGAGATTGTCAAATATTTTAAGAAACTGATCACAAACATTAGTAGAACCATCTCAGATCCGTCACTCAGTCTGTCTCTATTTCAGTATATATACAATATTAGTTAATTTTCTGTTTAATGTTAATTATTAATAATTAATATTTATAATTTAATTAATAACTTATAGGTACACAGAATATCTATGTAAGTCGAGCTAAATAAATAATTAAAAAAAAAAGATTTTAAATTTAATATTTGGATCACTGAACTGTTTCGTTGTAATTAAAAAAATCCCTAAACAAAGCATTACCTAACCCTAACCTATTCCCTAAAAAGAAGTAGAAATTAGCGATGTGAAGATTGTTTTGTTTTTTCAGAGACCGGGTATAATACCGAAATAAATAAAAAACATATTTTCGAAAGAAAAAGTAAAAAGAAAAATGGTTACACGTCTACATTTATAGTTTTATAAAGAACATACATTTCTCTGCACAGCTCCCAATATAAGAGGACCTTGTAAACTTTCACCCTAATTCTCAGTAGCTAATGTATTTGGCGAGACACAACGTCCGTTAAATAAACGAATATATGAACACAATCGTGCTATAAAAAACTGTGACACCTCTAACGCGTTATGCACCCAGATGATTTCTTTCGGTCATCACTTCAATACACAGAGGCCGATTTCAATAAAACATATACACGACACTAAACTCCGTCGTCTCATAGAATCTTGCTAAATCCTACGTCATAATAATACAATTATTCAAAGACCAGGATTCTATAATATTGCTACATCTTCTGCCAGATCGATTCTAATTGAAATGAACCTAAATCAATATGATAATCGATAACTTTTACACTTTTAGTTCTTTTATCCTCCTCATCCTCCTTCTTTTTTGTATAATTCCTTGTTCTCATTCATTTAAAATTACTACTAATCTTTCTTCCCGACTGTATTAACTTACAGCGTTTCCAATCGGCGTTTATAAGCTAACTGCCGATTTTTTTTTCTTTCTTTGTTTTTCTTCTTCTTCTTCTATCTTCTTTTTCTTTTTTCTCTGTCTTTTTTAATATTTCTTTCTTTCTTTTTCCTTTTCTACTGTTTATTACACGTGGCTATTTTTTAAAAATCCAAATTGCGTTCTTTGTATAAATTTGAAAACGTTTCTGTTTTTAATTAAAGTTCTGCTACCGATTGATGATGATTGTATTTTAACGATCGAAATATTTCGGTAGAACTTTTCAATATGTGTTTTTGAGTTTATTTTTGCTAGTTGTTGATTTGCTTATCTTTTATTCCATTTTTATTTTTACATATAT
>OY744535.1:94575352-94580352 GCA_963556195.1 Sepiola atlantica
TGCGTAATAGTTAAATAAGATAATCTAATTAGAAAACAGAAAAAAAGAATGTTGAGTTCATTAGTGTTCACTTTTAAAAAAGTCTGCATCCACACTAAAATAAACGTGTGTAGTGAAGCAGGGGTTGCTCGATCAACAGCCGCACCATTTCGAAACAAGTGAAGAACAGCAAATGTGTCTCAATAACAGCCACATTATATTTTATAAGCGAAGTGGTGTAATATAATCATTTGTTCTACCGGGAGCAATAAATGTAAATTATATTATCATATTTGAATTACGTTAGACTATTTTCATTATCAACATTATTTGTCTTCATATTATCGTGAAAGTGAGTAGGGGGGATGTGTTTACCCGGCTTCAAGAATTTCACTGTGTTTTGTTTTATTCAGCGTTGTCTAGAAATAATAAATGTAAGATTACAGTCTTACATTTCAAAAGGGATAGCTCCGGTAAAGGAATTACATTTTTTTTTCAACACATTAAAACAGGGGAGATGGATGGGTTGGGCGAAAAAGAAATAGAAGCGAGAAACAGAAAAAAGGGGTAGAGAGGAAGAAAAAAAGACATGTAGAGAGGAAGAAGGAGACAAAGGGAAGTCTTAATATGAAGAAATTACACACGTTATTTAAGTTCTACTTTTTTTTGTGGTCCCGACTGAGTATATTTCGAAGTTGTTTTTTTCTTTTTAATTAAGAAGCGGGGTTTTAATATCAATGTACGTTCGCCAAATAACCCAACTTTACATGTATAGACGATATACGAGAATAAATATATAAACACGAAAAGGTTAAAAAAAATGGAAATTCAGCAAATATTGCAGAACTGATGTCGAATGACTATGCATGACAATATTACCAGTATTATCTTTTCGCATTATTACACTTTTTGGATTACCTTATACATATATTCATCTCTCTCTCTCTCTCTCTCTCTCTCTCTCTCTCTCTCTCTCTCTCTCTCTCTCTCTCTCTGTATATATATATATATATATATATATATATATAAGTTAAAAAAATATAAAAAATAAAAATCAGTTTTTTGATATCTTCAGCGTCTCAGAAATTTAAGAAAACGGAAAATAATGAATAACAAAAAAAAACAATATTATTTCATGGGAGAAGTTAGAAGTTAGTATATTATTAAAAATAATATATACAGGCTGATTCATAAGTAACTTAGCTATTGATTTTTGAAATTCTGAAGTAAAAAAAAATACGGTAATACAAAACAGAAAGTTTATTCAACAAATTCATTTATGGGAGTTTAAAATTAGAGCAAATTTTCAAAATTTCCACTTTCGTTCTGCATGCATAGCTCGATTCTTTTTTGCAAGGAATTTATGAATCTTTGTAGCATATTTGATTGATTATGAAATAAATATATACAGAAACAAATATATAAACGAACAAATTTAAAATAACAAATAGCAGTAATTAGAGAGTAAAATAACAATTATCAAAACTTCATAGTATGTTTGTGCTTCATATGGTAATCAGTTTAAATAGCTAAGTGAAGTGACTTATGAATCACCCTGTATATGCCTCTCTATCCCCTCTCTCTCTCTGTATATATATATATATATATATATATATATATATATATATATATATATATATATAAAATAAAAAATATAACAAATAAAAATCAGTTATAGTTTTAGTTTTTTACATTTGCTGCGTTATAAGCAATATTGCCATTCACACGTTTTTCGAGATTTAAACACCTACCATTTGATAAAGAGGTCTTCCTCGAAATATATTATGGTACTCGGTCACACAGATTACATCAGTGTTGAAGTCTTGCCTAATCAAGTAAGATTTGCTATATAGATATATAAAAATATTAATAAAGTAAAAAAAAAAAGCAAAGTCACTTGTTTTTGTCTTACTTCTCAACGGCGACAGTTTTTTCATTTTTTGCATTGTGATAGCCTTCTAACACTCCTCTACTCACCCCCCACATACACACACACACATATATATATATATATATATATATATATATATATATATATATATATATAAGTAAGATTAGTATATAGCATATAGCATATAGATAAAAAAAATGTTAGAAAATTCTTAGAAAAAATAAATAATCAAAGTACTTTGTTTTGTCTTACTTCTCAACGGCGACACTTTTTCCATTTCTTGCATCGTGATAGCCTTCTAATACTCCTCTCTCTCTCTCTCTCTCTCTCTCTCTCTCTCTCTCTCTCTATCTATCTATATATATATATATATATGCATCTCTCTCTCTATCTCTCTCTCTCTCTATATATATATATATACATATATACATATATACATATATATATATATATATATATATATATATATATATATATATATATATATATATGGGTGTGTGTGTGTGTTTTAATATTGGAAATGTATTCCCAACAGAATGATATGCACTATGTTGCTTTTTTGTTGATGATATTTTTTGCATAAAAATACTGATTTATTTAGTCTATGGATCTGAGAATAATAAAGAAATACTACAAAGTGAACAATTATGTATGA
Source organism: Sepiola atlantica (assembly GCA_963556195.1). Taxonomy (NCBI): domain Eukaryota; kingdom Metazoa; phylum Mollusca; class Cephalopoda; order Sepiida; family Sepiolidae; genus Sepiola; species Sepiola atlantica. The sequence goes on from OY744535.1 coordinate 94,577,878, forward strand.
GTCTCATTTTTCAGTTTGGGGTATTCCTTTTTTTATTGACAATCCAATAAATTGTCTGTTTAGTAATATTACTTGTGCAAATAATAGCATCAATAAAAGCAGCATGAGAATTTTCGTGTAAAAAAAAATGTTTTACCAATATTCTTTCCTGTAAAAAAACATTTCTGAACATACTTTGAAAGCATCGAAATTGGAGTAATATTTCAAGTATCTATGTTTAAAGATTTCAATACAAATATCTTTTACTTTTTACGGACCACGCCCAAATTTCACCTATTTGTATGAAATGAACTGTGTGACTGATTTCGCGACCGCCTCAAGATGGTCGTCTCCGCCGGGGCAGTTAAGTTAGAAAAATAATGTAGTATATAACTCTTATTGTTGCTGAATAAACTGTTGGTTCTCTGCATATACAACTCTTGTTTTTATAGCCTATTTAGTTTTGTTTTTGTCACATGCCAGATTTTCTGCAATATATTATATATATATATATATATATATATATATATATATATATATATATATATATATATATATATATATATATATTAGTACTTCATGTATCCACATAAAATATTATAAGGAGATATAATTTTTTAAGTGTCAGTTTTCAGTATTTACTTAAACAGTGCTCGATACGTAAGTAGAGCTAGGTAGTAAGCAATGAATATATATATGGCAATCAAGCCACACAGCGGCTCCCGTGTTTCATCCTCGGGGGCAATCGTCAGGCTAAATGCACGGAGTTATTTTTGTCAGGTGTTTTTATATACATGGCTTGCTAGTTAACCAATCGCCCACTGTATTGACAAAACAAAGGAAACAGGATATAGGAAAACCCATTGTTAACAAAAAATAGGATAGGCATAGGAGCATAACCAACAAAGCCTTTGTTCGCAGGAAGCCCAACGATTGGCCGAGGGAACAACAAAGAATCTGATTGGTTAACTTGCAAGCCATAAATATAAAAACAACTGACAAAAATAACTCCGTGCATTTAGCCTGTCGATTCCCCCCGGGGATGAAACACGGGAGCCTCTGTGTAGCTTGATTGCCATATATATTTTTATTGCTTACTATATATATATATATATATATATATATATATATATATATATATATATATATATATATATATATATAATATTTCTGAATCTGAGCAAGACAAAATAACAAAAGCCAGTCATAGATTAATTGCATCTTATTTTCTGTGTATTCTTGGTCCTTTTAAATAAACACATTCACTCGAACGTCTATGCAATATAGACCGAACTGAATGATATAAAACGAGCACGGTTTACCATCGTATTTTTTTACGTACGAAGAGTACACTTCAAAACGGATGCAAATATTAAGATGAATGTGTTACTTGAAGTATTTGTTGGTTTTTGTCTTGTTCTAATGTATTTTTGTCTTCCTCTTAGGTAGAAACGGAAAGCAAACAATAGCTGTTCATATTCCTTGATTTTTTTCTAGATTTTGGAAAAAAATAGTTTGTTCATCTATTTATTTCCTGGATATGTACGTTACCATTTACAAGTATCTGTTTCCTATTTGTCTTTGTACACATGCACACACATGTATATATATATATATATATATATATATATATATATATATATATATATATATATTTCCTAACACGAACAGACACTCCCTTTCATACAGGCATTGTGTGTTTGTGGATATATATATATATATATATATATATATATATATATATATATATATATATATATATATATATATATATATATATATATATATATATGGGAAGAGAAGGATGAAGGTAATCCGACGTGATGGGAAAATGAAAAAGGAAAACCAAAAAAATAAATGTTTTTTTTATGTGTACATCAACGTTTCGTCTTTATTTATAAGACTTCATCAGGATGATAATGTAGAGAAAAATGTAATTTTTTTCCCAATATGTCAACCCTACATGTGTTTGTACTTGCATGACATTTTTCTCTATATTATCATCCATATATATATATATATATATATATATATATATATATATATATATATATATATATATATATACTTGTGTGTGTGTGATCGCGTGAGTGTGTGCATATATATCCACTAGAGCTATGGTGCTTCTGAACCGGGCTGAAGCGCCCCAGAAGTAGTAAGGAGTATTCCCTTGCCGTCTGGTCAACAGCTGTAGTCTAGTCTGTTCCTGAAGGGTTGTATGTGTGTGTGTGTGGTACATCTATTATCCATTTACTTTATTGTGCATGTAGAGTGTATATGTCTGTTGTAAGTAATGCTAAGATTTAAATAGGTGTTTCTGAAGCGCCTCAGAAGTAGTAAGGAGTATTCCCTTGCCGTCTGGTCTACAGCTGTAGTCTGGTCTGTTCGTGAAGGGTTGTAAGGAGTTCGATGTGGCTGAGGAAGTTTCTCCTTGACTTCAGTCGTAAGATTGTAAGTTCATGCTTAGGAAATAGATGGCGTTAATCACTGATATCA
>OY744535.1:94582852-94672852 GCA_963556195.1 Sepiola atlantica
TAATAATAATAATAATAATAATAATAATAATAATAATAATAATAATAATAATAATAATAATAATAATAAAAGACAGGAGGTGATTCAGAACTGTCTACATAGAACCGCATACATCCTATCCTGTACTGGTAACCCTTTCACCAACATGAATATGTAAGTAACTAAGGTATAGGAACAACATAAGAATATCTTGACAATACAAAACATAAACCTAATAGTAGATAACTGAGTACTAATACCTCAATTTAAAACATTTAGATATAGAACCGATCACTTATAACTAAAATGACTGAAGTAATTAAGCTTATATCTGGCTTACAATAAAAATAGTAAGAGGGCTAGATTAGGAGAGCATCAACAAATAATTGAAATAATTGTTTTCATTTTGCTTTTTTCATCTGTATTAATTAGGGAGAAATGGTAAATAGTAAGTAGGATATCTCTTTGGTAAGAGTATAAACTAATAATACTAGAATCATCTAAAATAAATGTTCAATGGATAAATGAAGAAATAAAATAAATAAATAGATAAATAAATCATGTGTGTATATATGTGCATGTATATGGTGTGTGCATGTGTGTGTGTGTGTGTTTATTGTGATATGTACATATATATTGTGTGTGTATGTGTGTCTGCATATATATGTGTGTGGGAGGTTTGGATGTTGAGCATGATCGTTCCGATTCACTTATATGTAACGTAACTTCGATGATAAGCTTCCTTTAATGGAAATCATAGGAAACTATTTTGTTATCATATTATTTAACACAAGTGTTAGAGGCTTGTAGTCTGTTTAAATACGACCATTTCGGTGGAGGTGGTTTGTGGAGTTCTTGTAGATGTTGCTTGTAGGGTTTTTTGTGTTTGGGGCACTTAGTGTATCTATACAGGTAGACATGTTGATAGATAAGTGTAAGAGTACGCACAACCTAATATTAAATATAAGCATACAAAAAAGTGGGAACTGATATGCACAATAGTGCCTGTCGGTATTCGCACGGTAATGCGAATTCATTTTAAAACGTAATCACGAGTACATTTAGGTATTGATGTCCTTTAATTACTTTTGAATGATCTTTCTGGTCAATTTCTCAACTCGGGTTTCCGGTATCAATTGATGGGTCATGTCGCCTAATGTGTCTTGGGCCATTTCTCTAGCGCTTTCAGTATCGCGACCGTCTTCAGGAGGTTGTGAGTTGTGTGTCATGAAGACGGTCGTGAGACGGAAAGCGCTAGAGAAATGGCCCACAACACAACATTAGGCGTCAATAGATACCGGTAACTCGACGAATCGCTCGCCGAGTCGAGAAATTGACCAGAAAGATCATAAAGAAAGAGAACTCTGTGGTCTTCAACGACACATGTCTAATAAACGACTTGCTGCCGAAATATACATTATATATATATATATATATATATATATATATATATATATATATATATATATATATATATATATATATATATATATATATACAGGGTGGGCCAAAATAAGGGTCCTATCTTTAAATTTGAATAACTTGAATTTGAATAACTTCCACAAAATAAAAGTTAAACTCACCAAACTTTATGTGTGTGTAGACTGACCCTTCCGAGATTTTTTGAAATAAACAAAACAAATTTTAGCCGAAAAACACTTCTCAAAACTTACAAAAACTAAAGTATTGTTTTTTACACTGTTTTGAGTTTTTTAAGCAAAAATAATGTTTTCTAAATGAAGGTACGTTCCTTAGGGCTAATACGGCTCATGCTTACTTCGGAAGGGGTCCTTTACTTATTCTAAAAAAAAAAAAAAAAAAAATCAATAAATAAAAAAGTTATGAATTTTTAAAAATAGGACCCTTATTTTGGCCCACCCTGTATATATATATATGTATATAAATAGATAGATAGATAGATAGATAGATAGATAGATAGATATTACTATTGCATATACATATACACTATCATTATTAAATAGTATGTTACTTATAGTTTTCGGGTAGTTTCGTTAACAGTGCCTAAATAAAGGTAATATTATAAAATATATTTATACATAGAATGTTAACTAGTAGCAATTAATAATAGAAAAGTTATACTAAATAAATGAACTAGATAAGCTCATCCTTTGTTTAGAAGGATGTGCTACTAAATTTCTCTTTTTGAAAAAAAAGGATGTAATATTCATTGGCTGAAGGACATGCATAAGTAAAGAAATGGTAATAGAATGGTAATAGAATGGTAATACAATCAAGCACGCTGACTAGTCGAGTGCTAGTTTTTTACAATGCGTAGTAAATCTACATCATTAGTCCATGATAAATGCCAGAATACTGAAATCATATGCCCTTAATAGGGTTAAGATGACAATTCATATACGCTAAATGTACAAAAGCAAGGAAATTCCCAAATGTTTACACTTTATTGTCATTAAGGGTATGCAAGCACAACAGGACTATGTATTTTACTGGTAGGAATTTTTCTTCAGCGCACCTCACACACTTCATCCACTCATGCATAGAGATTTATACTGTAGTGATGTGATAATGAAATAGTTTGGTTGATATGTAGTCATACCCTTAATGACAATAAAAGTGTAAAAATTTGGGAATTTCCTTGCTTTTGTACATTTAGTGTATATGAATTTTCATCTTGACCCTATTAAGGGCACATGATTTCAGTATACTGGCATTTATCATGGAATGTCACTACTTTTGTAAAGGCTATGCCTCAAGACAATGGTAATTTTTTAAGGTGTTTTGGAATCTTCTGGAAAACTTAGGTATATGGTAAACTGAAATTAAAATGCCATCAACTAGACCCTAGAACCTCTATCTCTGCCAAAAATTAGCTGAATCCATGAAATAGTGGATGAGATACAGGGTGGCACATACGTATGTACACACGGATAACACAAAATCACTCCTGACCTTTCTGGATCTCTGGGTTGCCTTGACTAATGATGCTGAAATTCTACACACTTATAGAACCTATCAAATTAAAATTTTATGCAAAATAAATAATTTGGTTTATTGGTTTTTGAGTTATGACTGATCAAAGAAATGAGATTTCTAGCATAGGTCGTTTTTGAAGTCTATTAAGGGATAGAGCGCCATCGCGCCTCCCTTGATTATATATATATAAACCTCAGTTCAAAATAAGACTTGGGGTTCGTATAATTGGTCAACGGGCAATACGACACGTACGTTTCCTAACAAAAGCGTATATATGAATCTGATACACACAACATCACATCGTTACATATAGAAAAGTACTTTCGCAAATATGAATACGCAAAACTATTTATTTGCAGTTTTTGCTTCTTTTCTCTTCGTAATTGTCTTTTTTTCTGATTCGCGAAGAAACTAAACCCAAAACAATGAGTCTTCAGATTTCCATTTCTTTTTTGAGTTTGCTTTCAAAATGTATGCACTTTTATCGATGCATTTTTTTTTTGTATCTTAGCATCGACGATTCACCTTGAAATGTCCCCTTTTTCCCCCAGCGGTCTATTGTACCTTTGTTTAAAAAAAACAACGATACAAAAACAATAACGGTGATACCATTGTCGTTCAATACCACATAATACATAAACAATAAAATAAGTAAGCTAAAACAACACACAACTTAGAAATAAAAAACAAAAACAAAATGGCGATCAAAGAATAATTCTTCTTGTTATTTTTCGTTAGATTACAATCATTGACGAAACGTGAGTGTTTGCTTAGGCAAGGAGTTTGATACGTCACATCTCTGTGTTGTCTATAGGTTTGTTTTTTAACTTATAGGGTCCAAAACGACTCAACACAATCTGGCATGCGTCACTGGTGAAGTATTAGACAATAACGTTGACAGGAAGGTTCCTCGTCCGATCAGCGAAGTTAAGCGACGTTTCGCCTGGTGGATGATTATTCAAGAATAGCAAGCGATGTAGGTGAGTAGACGATGTCCCCTTCCGTCAAAATAAACTTGCTTGCAGCACGTACTTCCGTTCTTCTAATTTACATGCGTTGGTGTAAGTTCGATTATTATTATAATGCTTATATGATTATATACTATTCATATGAATTTTTTTTTTTTGGTGATGGCTCACAAGTGAACGAGGCATAGAACCGCTCAAGGATAAGTTTTTTTTTAGATAGAAAAATTATAAGCATCAGAATAAAGTAAAATAAATGGTATGAACTTTTGGATTACATATATTTTTATAGACATCGCATCAGACAAGGCATGAAGCCACTTGATGTCAGGAGCAAAACTAAGCTACAATTTAAATGTCAAAAACTAGCCAATGATGTGGATAAATTGCCAGGAAACAGCAATTATTTCAATTTGTCAGATGCATTGCTTATGGAACGTGAAAACTACAAGACAAAATAGGGAGGTGACGGTGGTTAAGTTGATATCGACACGGACTGAAGACCGTGATGTTCCAAGTTAGAATCCAGTCGGTTCCACAGTACCACTTTCACTTAGGGATGTTAACAACCTTCTCGTGGTCCTTCCCGTAAGTGCCCGATATCTTTCCAGAAAGATTTCTAACTAAAAAAACATCGGGGACACTAATGCCAACACCAGAATCATCTGATTCACACGAAAGAAGAGGGGCCAAATAAGGGTAGTGAAAGTTTTGCGGCTGCCGAAAGTAAACCCAAACTCCATTTTCTATTCTCCTTAGATCCGGTATAGGAAAAGTATTTGTTGAGATTGGATTTAAAAACGATAATTTTGTAACCTGTAGGGAAGCAGCCATGCTGGAAAGTGTTCCTCAAGGAAGCTATTGGAAAGAAAGTCATGTTATGTTGCGTTAGGACGAGTTCTTATCGTGAATGACGTGAATGACTTACAAAGATGAACAAGTGATTGGAGCTCAGTAGAACAACTTCTATCGAGATCATTTGGAACTTTGACAGTCCTACACTGTCAACTTATCAATCATAATTTTTCCTCTGATGATAAGATTTTAATCTTTGAAAAGCCTGGTTTAAGGAAAGAAAGAGATGAAAAATAAATGTTTTTATTAACTAAACTACTCCTTGTTTTGAACAACTGAAAATACCGATTTGCTTCCATTTGCAGGTCTTACTAATTTTCATTGACGTACCATAAATATATATATATATAAATATATATATATATATATATATATATATATATATATAGAGAGAGAGAGAGAGAGAGAGATAGAGAGAGAGAGAGAAAGAGATCAAAATATTGTAGTTTGCAGAAACAATGTGTTGGTTAGTTGGCATATATATTTATATATGTGCATCTGTCTCTGTTTTTGCATCGAGCTCTCTGTCAACTTATACTTCATTGCTAATGTGTAAACAAATCGAGCTCTAAGTCAATTTACTAGGTTTACTTACATTAGATTAATTTATTCTAAGCAGCTGCCAGGTAGTAGCAAAAAATGATGACCTGCTTACTCTGGACTGGACGATCGAGTTTCGATCCTTACTTGGGGACTTTGCTTGTATAACCCCACTAAGCAGCTATGATACAGCGAAACAGTAGGTCTGTTGATGACTAAAATTATATATATATATATATATATATATATATATATATATATATATAGTCCTGGAAGTTTCTCAACCATTAAAACTATATTAAAAAAAAAATTATAGTCCCAAGTCTTCCAGTGGAAAATAACTCATGTAAGTCAATTTTTTTTTTTTACAGTTATTATATTAGTTTGTTTCTAACACTATTTTAAGGGATCATCAGTTGTTTACCATGAAAAACTGTTTCGGAAATTTAAAAACAAGACAGTTTTTAATTTCATGGCTTCCCAGCAGAGTTGATCAGACCCCACTTCTCTTAATATATATATATATATATATATATATATATATATATATATATATATATATATATATATATATATATATATATATATATATATATATATATATATATATGTGTGTGTATATATATTCATAGTATAGAAATATATTGATAGTATAGAAATATATTTATGGAAAGAAAATATTGTTATCGTTTCACATATTTTATCGGGACAACGACATCAAAAGGAATGAAACAAATAATGGTATTGACAGTAATGTAACCACTTACAGCTGTTATTGTCAAAGACAAGATGGATGCCCTCTAAATAATAATTGTGTTGCCTCTTCAGTAATATATTGCGACAAAATATACGTAGCGGAAAATCCATATGAGAAGAGTTCTATATAGAAATGAGTTTTAAGGATAGGTCTTATGTGCACACATTATCTATGAGAGACAAAAAATAGAGAAACACTTCGTTGTTCCGATATTTTTGGAAATTGATACATGATAAAAAAAACAATAATTATATGGAGCATAATTAGAAAAGCTAGGACATGTAGATCATTCAACTTACCTTTTTTTTTGCATTGGTGAGAAACTAGAAAGCGTAAGGTTCAAAGACACAGAAACGTTACTTAACGTAAGACAGGAAACTACTTTGAACTGCAAACATTTCAAAGAGCATAGACTGATGTCAAGTAATTACTATTACGCTAGTATTTATTTTATTTTGATTTTAATGCTTTTTTCATTTTTGTTTTATATTGTTTAGGTATTGCTCTCATTAGTGCAGGCATTTAACAATTTCAGTAAGTGGTTCAACTAACCATGTCCTTATTCATTTTTTTTAAATCACGTTCTTGATGAACCGTTTTGTCGTCACTTAGACAACCAAAGTACAGAGTTATATATCTTGGATTTTCTATGAGTAAAGGCCAAAATCGTGTCCAAGAACATAAAAAAAATAAAATAAATAAAACTCACATTATTAAAGCAATTACAGGTGTAGGTTCATTAGGAACATACATTTCTGTTTATAACCACATGCATAATATTATGAATTATTACATTGAAATAACTGATAAAATAATTCAAATAACTAACAGCAGTTTCAAACCTGGTGTAATGTTGAGACTAGTAAATGTGAGTTGTAAATTTAAGAATCATATATATATATATATATATATATATATATATATATATATATATACAATCATTTTTATATGAATATTTATTTTTTTATATATTAAGCTGACAAATCAAACTTTGCTTCTGACTAGCCAATTTTCATTTGTTATTGTTGTACCATGTTATTGGCAACATAATAATGTAATTCAGCTTGTAATATGAAACATTTTAAAATTATCAGTTCACAGAGTCAGCCTAGAATTTTCAAGAAGTCGAGATACGCTCTCGATTACCGGAAACTCTCACGTGGTTAAGGGGAATTAAGATCTATATGTAGATAGAAGCAGGCACAGACAGAATACTAGTGGAAAGTGTTCGACGAACGTATTCGGAAATCGCTTTAGAACTGATGACAGACTATTTATTACATTCCCGAGAATTCCGTTCTAATTTTAATTTCTTAAAGGAGCCTATTATAATATTTTTAATAATAAATATTAAATTATTTATACCCACAGAGGCTAGCGTCTCAAGTTTATTACTTTCATCAGTGCAGGAAAGAAACAATTTAAGACGGTCGGTGGGCGCGAACCCGGTTCACAGAGTCAGCCTAGAATCTGCACGCTATCGTTATATCCACCAGAAACTGTCACGTGATGAAGAGAAAGTAAGACCTATATGTACTTAGAAGCTGGCACATATATATATATATATATATATATATATATATATATATATATATATATATATATATATATATATATACAATTAAATTTACGTAGTGTTCTGACATAGTTCATCTATTTTCTAGAAGAAATTGTCATTTTCTCTGTGAATAAACCAGCACGAATGTTTATTGTTTACCAGATAGATATACAGATTTCACAGTAAATCTTTTTTTCTTTTTTTTTGCAATTTATGTGTCCTGTGTAATATAATAATGCTGGAACTTTCAGATTTGCTAGCTAGAACGTTTCGTTTGACAATTGATATCATTTACAAATATCATTGTTTAAGAATTTCTTAGAATAGGATTGCTAATTTGTATTATATGTATTAGTCGATGTTAGTAATAAAAACGGACATCCCTATGTAAATGCTGTGACAGGCGAAACCCCAGACATTAGTGAGGCTTTGGCGTGTCTAATATAGCTCATCAGTGGCATGGTGCAGGCGAATGATTTTAAAAACAGTTAGATTATTTTCCAATCCTCGGGGGTCACAGTCGATGTAGCCATTTCGATGGTAAATCGATCAGTATCGATCTGGTGACCATTTTAAACTGTCGGTTTTCCTAATTAACTTTATATTGTGCTTGTCACGACTCAAATGAAATACAAGTGCACGTCGGTATTATCTTGTTGTAAAACAGTGTAATCACATTTTGAAAGTTCTACTTGTTGCAATTGCGAGAATTGGATTAAATTAACTCCTACCTCTCGTAATTCTACAACTTAATCGCCACAGAGAAGGAATAATACACGATGGAAAACAAAGAAATAATTAACTGAACATTTTACAGCTTTTGCGGGAAGTTCTAAAGATGGGGTCGAGCTTCTTGAGGACAACTTTCGTTGAATACAATTGAAATAGTGATATCTGTGAGTAATGACAGCGTTCACAATCAACATTATTTCTTCTAACGTTTCAATAAATTAAAACGGAATTTCTATCAATAGAGTTTTGTTTAAAGAATTCCGATTCTTCCGAGATAATTTTGACCCCATCGTTAGGGTTAGGATTAAGGTTAGGGTTAGTGTTAGTGTTCATTTTAGAGTTAGGGTAAGAGTTAGAGTCAGGGTCGGGGTCAAAGTTTGCTCAGGTCCTAATCTGAAGAAGTACCAAATTTCCCACTGGTGAACGCATTGTCATGAGACTTCTTCTCTAAAAGCTATAACCTGATCGAACCTATATGAACAAATACAAACCAAACGACCTCAAATGAAATCTTTTTTTTTATTTCCAATCATAATTTTCAATTATCTAATAATAAACTTCATAATTTAGCTGTCTATCAAGCTATATAACTGCATCTTACCCTCCAATGAATGTTTGCATATATATGTAGAGACATTTTAATTACAAAAATATTGGAAATCCCTAGGAAAATATAAGTGTAACTTCAGCGGACAGGTAGACCTAGGGACAGAACCTCTTATATAGATGTTTCGGAGTGTCTCAAAATAGCCGAATAGTGACAAGGGAGCAAGCGAATGTATTTATTACAGCAATTTAATTATTTTCCAATCCTAGTATTTCTAATTAGAATTAAAGTAACTAGTTTGCTATAGTATTGCCTGTTTCAGCAGGTGTTCTGAAGATGCGTTCATCTTCTACAAGATTAGAAAAATTTATGCACATTTCACTAATGTGAGAATAAGTTCTACGTCAGTTAAATCACTGAAGTAGAAGTTATTCTCACATTAGTGAAATGTGCATCCATTTTTCTAATCTTGTAGAAAATGTATTAAATATTGAAAACATTATTTTCCTCTGTAAAAAAACAAGGCACAACAGTTTAATATTAATTTGTTTATAGAAGGTAATAAAAAAGTGATAGTAATTTATTTATATTTTTTCGTATACTTCCGTCTGTTGGGTCTTTCAGATTAGCTAACCAGAACGTTTCGTTCGAATATTCGGTCAATATCATTTACCAATATCACTGTATTCTGTTTACAAATTATTGAGATTTATTGTATTATTCGATGACTTTTTACTAATAAAACACCCAGATATTCCTACGAAAAACAACTCTTATAACTGTTTTTGTCGCTCCAGAAAATCCATGAAGTCGTTAAATGAAAGAAGCTAAAAGGGAAGAAATAAAAAGAATAAACACAAAGAAAGGATATGTTTATTGATCCTAGTCTTAAATATATATATATATATATATATATATATATATATATATATATATATATATATATAGGTAGGAGGAAACAGTCAGCAAGGAGAGAGTTCCACAAGCCTGCAATTCTTCGAAAGAAGCTACTCGAAAAAGACAGGGACCTAAACAGCAAGTTGATAAAGATTACTAAATAACCGAGTAAAACATGCTGTAACAAAGACAGGAGGAAATAAATACGAACACTTTTTGTTACATACGGAACTACGGACAGACCATGTTGTATAGCTGTTTTGTCGCCTTTAAATATAGTCAAACAGTCGACAGTGAGGCATGGAAATGTCTAAAAAAATCAGTTAACTTCGTTTCTAATAATCAGAGAGGCGTACCCATTGTCATCGTAAATCGATATGTATCGATCTGATGGCAATTGTTTTTATTTCTAATTGTACTAATCTTATGCGATGACTCAGATGAAATACAAATACACGTGTTTATTGTCTTATTCTTAAGCTGTGTAATCACATTTTACAAGTTCCACTTGTTGCCATTGGGAAAATTAGATTCAATTACACCTGACCTCTCCTTATTCAACAAGTTAATCACTCAAGCGAAAGAAACAAGACAACAAACAAATAAACAGAGAAATGATTAACGGATAGTCAAACTTCGTATCTACATCAGCAGGTGTTCTGAAGATGCGTTCATTTAATCTGCGCGGTTAGCGCTTCACATGCGACTTAAAACTGAAGATACGTGACAGTCTAAAAGATGTACTGAGGGTTCTTGTATAGTTGATTACATGTATCGAGGAAATATACGTTTATGCTGACTGTTCACCTCCTACCTATAATCTTGGTCTTTTCACGACTAATGTCAATAAAATCTCTTGTATTTGTTCTTGTTAGCTCTTTACATATAGTGGCTTCATGCCTTGTCTGGAGCGAATTCCATTAAAAAAAAAGCTTTAAGTAAAACTAATTCGAGCTCCCGGCACTTGACCAAGTTTACATTGAGATATCACTTACATTCAGGCAGTGTCGTGTGGTAGCGTAGGGGTAGAGGTGCTGACTGTCAGCTCGTCGGTTGAGTGTACATCCCGGCTTCAGGCACTAGCTGGTCCAAGTATACTGTATAGCTGAGATACAGCGAAACAGTATGTTTGATGATCACTATATATATATATATATATATATATATATATATATATATATATATATGTGTGTGTGTGTGTGTGTGTGTGTGTGTGAGAGAAAGGAAGGATGATAGTAATCCGACGAAATGGAAAATGTAATAGGAAAAAAACGAGACATATTTTTTATATATTAATCAACGGTTCGTCTTTATTGTAAGGCTTCCTCAGGACGATAATTTGAAAAAAATGCCATGCAAGTACATTGAAATTTTGGGTTAACATGATGGAGAGATCAAGGAAAGTAGTAGTCGTCAGCACCCCCCCCCCCTTCATCTCTCTCACCATGAAGTAAGTTCACTTATATTATAACCCCTCGTCATTTCACTGCAACCTTAATGGTACCGACTATAAAACTTTCCATATTCATCCACTGACTTCTCAAAGCCTGGACTCTCCTCCAGCACTCACAGTAGCCAATAGGCTACTACTTTCCTTTATCTCTCCATCATGTAAGCCCAAAATTTCGATGTACTTGCATGAAAGTTTTCTTCAAACGAGAGTGACACGAGACTTCACATTTCTGAAACAGATGAGAACAAAAACTGAAGAGAGTAAACTTTGCGTACAACAAAATCGTAGGATAAATTGCAAAGGAAACATTTGTTAATCAATGAAATTGGCGAGTGGAAAAAAATAAAATTGCTAAAATTGTCGTTAAGGCCTTATCGTCTGACCCTCTTAGAGGAAACGTCAGAATGATAAATTAAAAAATATACATATAAGGGGAATATATAAACATATATATATATATATATATATATATATATATATATATATGGTAAAATGAAAAAGGAAAACCAAAAACTGGATGTTTTTTATGTGTACATCAACGTTTCGTCTTTATTTATAAGACTTCATCAGGATGATGATATAGGGAAAATATATCATGCAAGCACAGATACATGTAGGGTAGACATGTTGGGAAGAAAAAGTACGGACGTCCAGCAAGACGCTGCCATTATTTTTCATTTTATTTTATTTTTCTTCCCAACATGTCTACCCTACATGTATCTGTGCTTGCATGATATCTTTTCCCTATATCATCATCCTGATGAAGTCTTATAAATAAAGACGAAACGTTGATGTACACATAAAAAACATCCTTTTTGGTTTTCCTTTTTCATTTTACCATCACGTCGGATTACCTTCATCCTTCTCTTCCCATATATATATATATATATATATATATATATATATATATATATATATATATATATATATATATACATATATATATATATATATATATATATATATATATATATATATATATATATATATATATATATATATATATATATAAGTGTAGGTTTGCAATCCGAGGCTGGAGCAATGTGATATAGGTCCCAGAAGGTGGAAAAGGTTAACAAAAACAAACGAGACGAGAAAACAAGAATGGAATCTCAAATCAATTTATTAATATTTCACGTAAAACAGGAACTTACACTTATATTTACCAAGCAAACTACAACCTCCTTTTATATATATATATATATATATATATATATATATCTATATATATATATATATATATATATATATATATATATATATATATATATATGTATATATATATATGGGAAGAGAAGGATGAAGGTAATCCGACGTGATGGGAAAATGAAAAAGGAAAACCGAAAAAAAAAAAATGGATGTTTTTTATGTGTACATCAACGTTTCGTCTTTATTTATAAGACTTCATCAGGATGATAATATAGAGAAAAAATGTCATGCAAGTACAGATACATGTAGGGTAGACATATTGGGAGGAAAAATAAAATAAAATAATGGCCACTACTGGGTGGACGTCTGTACTTGTTGGAGAATAAAAATGAATGTTGAAAAAAAATTTTTCCCCACTCATTTTTTTCAACATTCTCATATATATATATATATATATATATATATATATATATATATATATATATATATATATATATATATATATATATATGTATGTGCGTGTGTGTATGTGTGTGTGTGTGTAAATAGCGTTTCAAGCTTATTATTCTTATCTATGTTGGAAAGTGACAATTTCCAGTTCACAGAGTCCGTCTAGATTCTGCAAGCGCGTCGTTAAACAAAATTAAGATCTAAATGTGCCTAGACAGAAGCCTATACGAGAGGGTTCGACGAATGTATTCGGAACTTTGCTTTAACGCTGATTGGCAGTCTATTTTTAACATCCCCGAGAGTAGACGAATTTATTTCACTTAAAGGGGCTTATCATGATAATAGTTATGAATAAATATTAAATGATCTATAACTTACATGCGCTAGCGTTTCAACCCTATTTATTTTATCAGTGTAGGGACGCACGGAAACAGTTCACAGAGTCAGCCTAGAATCTGAAAGCAGTCGCTCGATCCCCACGGCCACCAGAAATTGTCACGTGATTAAGGGAAACTAGCAAATACATGCTCCCCCGCCCCCGATCGCAGATTATGAGATAATGGTGAACGAACTACATACTCTGACACCCCAGAGAGAAGGTAATGACTGAAAGAATGATATCGTGATGAACTAACACTATCTGTTTCCCCTAAAGGAGGAGTTAATGCCTGGAAATATTATATCATGACAACAGAATAGATAATACACAACCGACACTCACAAAAAAAGAAGAAGGTAATCCTGCGAAGATCGTGTCGTGAGAAACAAACATTAACTATACTGCACACTCCCTCAAAAAAGGATTAATGTCTAAGTGTTACATTGCTACTCCTTCTTGGACCGCGGCAGTTCTCTTAAACCACTTAAACAATTGGTTACGGTCCCAAAAAAGGTGTTTGTTGCATACCTTAGTGTTTCTCCCTGTCGTGTAGGGGGCTGGTCGTGTCGTCTAGTCGATGAATTCTTTCTTCCGTGAACCACGCCGTCCGTTGTCTGCAACAAAAGCCATGACGCTTCCGAAGACAAACTCCTCTTTTAGATTTGATTTAATTTATTACAAGAGTTGTTATTTCAACTGGGAGTCATTCACAACGTCGGTGAGAGAGAGGGAGAGAACACATCCTACTTTATCATAGTTAACAATGTTTCTTAACCATTCATAGAGAGGGGGGAAAGGATTCTCGCTCTTGTCTTTCCTTAAGGGAAATATTCGGGTTTTTACATTGTGAATCGCACGTCCTACTCGGTTCGCCCTCCAAATCAGACGGACTAAAAAACTCGCTTCTCACAGGAACGAGTGACGTCACAGATCCCTCTGTTTCCCACGCAAGGCCCGCGAAGTCACAGAACCTCTCGCAAGTGTAGACTGGCCCCTGATATGGGGTCTCGTCACACGGTAACCTCGTCACGTTTGTTAGCTCTGACTGTGAGAACAACCCCTAATCTGCACCCGCGTTAATTCGCGCAAGTCAAACCCGATTTCCAACAGATACGTCCTTTCCCATAGAGCCATTGTCAAACATAAGATAAATGTATCATGACTAGTGCAAATACACTACACTACCCACAAATTAAGAAATAAAGACAGGATGGAGTCTTCCCATGTCCCTCTCACCAAAAGAAATAATAGGAGGTGATACATGGGAAGATTATATCATAATGAAGAAATATATATAACACCACCTCACAAAGGAGGAGTTAGTGCCTGGTCGATGGTATTATAAAAACAGTACAGACATAACAATACCTCCACTTAAAAAGGAGGTAATATCTGGAAGGATCCCCCATTAAAGTGGAGGTAACACCTGCGAGTATGTTATCATTGAAACAAATAAAGTACTAAACTCTCTCCTCCAACAAAAGAGAAGGTAGGCCCTGGGAAGATGGTTCTACGACAAGCGAATATATACTACATACCTCTCATTTTCAAAGGAGGATGTAATACCTAGGAGAATGAGAATGCGTGGCAAAATATATCACATTTATTTCGTTTAGATTGATAAACATTAACATTTTGGTAAATTTGAGAGAGAGGAGAGAGACAGTAGGCCTGATTACTCCTAATATCGAGAAAACTTTTGCATATATATATATATATATACATATATATATAATTATTAATGACAATATATGTATTAGCATACACTATCAGTGCCCTTTTACTTTGCAGTCTCCTGAAACGAGTCAGTTCGATGATTGTCAATTAGTGACAACAGAGCAAATATAGGTCAGGTTCATGTTATAATCCATGAACCATGTTTTTATTTTTTTTTTTTCACATTTCCAAAAAACATAACATTTCTGTGAGGTATATATATATATATATATATATATTTTTTTTTTTCTTCTCTCAATCGTTTGAGCCATGGCTACTACTTTTCCTTAACGAACACTCATGCTAACCCTAACATACACTTATTATAAGCTGATTTAGAAAATAATTATCATGTAAAAAAGGAAAACAAATATTTGTGTTTGGTTTTATATAAAAACATTTGAAAAAGTATTATGTATTATTGATTTAACTACAAACAGATATAGTCGTGATAAATGAAATAAAACATTCGCATTTAGAAAAATATAACGTGTATACATATATATATAGAGAGAGAGAGAGAGAAAGAGATAGAAGAAAAAAGAGTGATAAATATACGACGATTGTCCAAATTTATTTCAAATTTCAATTGTTTAATGCAAGGTGTATTCAGTATTAAACTAGTGTTTATTATTCTTTCCTTAAGCCAAGGCTTTTCAAAGATCGAGATCTTATCATCAGAGGAGAAATACAGATAGATAAGTTGGCTTTCGAAAAAACCAAACAATATACATATATATATTTTTTTCATTGCTTACTACCTAGCTCTACTTACGTATCGAGCACTGTTGAAGTAAATACTGAAAACTAACGCATAAAAAATAATATTTCCTTATAATATTTTATGTGGATACATGAAGTACTAATATATATGTATATATATATATATATATATATATATATATATATATATATATATATATATAGTGTGTAGATTTCAATTTTGTGTAGAGAATCTGAATAACAGAGCTCAATGTAATTTAAACAGAGCAAAACAGAATTATAAAAAGAAAAACTATACACACATTAAGGTTGTACACATAATAACTTATTTCGACCCCTTTAATTAGGTCTCCTCAGATGTATAGAGGTTTTTTTGACGTGGTTGTCTATACATCTGAGGAGACCTAATTAAAGGGGTCGAAATAAGTTATTATGTGTACAACCTTAATGTGTGTATAGTTTTTCTTTTTATAATTCTCTCTCTCTCTCTCTCTCTCTCTCTCTCTCTATATATATATATATATATATATATATATATATATATATATATAGTCTAAAGAAGCTTTGAGTTATTTTAAACAAAAAGACAAAAAAGGAAAATGCGGTTTAAATTCCCACAGAAACCAACCAAATCCAAAATAGTGCAGACCTAACATTCGTTAGGAAATTAATAAATAAATAAAATATATAATAGTAAGTAAATAAAATAAAAAGGCGGATTAAGCATCCAACAGTGAAACAAAAACAGGAGACCTTAACGTAAGCATCCAATATTAACACGGGGATCATCAGCTGTTTACAATGTAAGTAGTGACATGCCATGATAAATGTCAATATACTGAAATCATATGCCATTAATAGGGTCAAGATGAAAATTCATAAGTTGACTTTCGAAAAAAAAAACAATATATATATATATATATATATATATATATATATATATATATATATATATATATATTCCATGAAAAATTCCAGTATACTGAAATCATATGCCCTTAATAGGATTAAGATGAACATTCATATACACTAAATGTACAAAAGCAAGGAAATTCCCAAATGTTTACACATTTATTGTCATTAAGGGTATGCGAGCACAACAGGGCTATGTATTTTACTGGTAGGAATTTTTCTTCAGCGTACCTCACACACTTCATCCACTCATGCAAAGAGATTTATACTGTAGTGATATGATAATGAAATTGTTTGGTTGATATGTAGTCATACCCTTAATGACAATAAAAGTGTAAACATTTGGGAATTTCCTTGCTTTTGTACATTTAATGTATATGAATTTTCATCTTAACCCTATTAAGGGCATATGATTTAAGTATACTGTCATTTTTCATGGAATATATATATATATATATATATATATATATATATATATATATATATATATATATATATATATACAACACAGTATAATTTGTTGTACAGACAAGTAAAACATAACAATATATATATATATATATATATATATATATATATATATATATATATATTGTTTTTTTTTTCGAAAGCCAACTTATGAATTTTCATCTTAACCCATTACTGGCATATGAGTTCAGTATATTGGCATTGATCATGGAATGTCACTACTTTTGTAAAGGCTATGCCCCAAGACAATGGTAATTTTCAAGTTTTTTTTAATTTTCTGGAAAACTAAGATATATGGTAAACTGAAATTAAAATGGCATCAACTAGACCCTAGAACCTCTTTTTCTGCCAAAAATCAGCTGAATCCATCAAATAGTTGATGAGATACAGGGTGGCACACACGTACGTACGTACACACGGATAACACAAAATCACTCCTGACCTTTCTAGATCTCTGGGTTGCCTTGACTAATGATGCTGAAAGTCTACACACTTATAGAACCTATCAAATGAAAATTTTGTGCAAAGTTTTAACTAATTTGGTTTATTTGTTTTTGAGTTATGACTGATCAAAAAAATGAGATTTCTAGCATAGGTCGTTTTTGAAGTCTATTAATGGATAAATCGCTATCGTGCCTCCCTTGATATATATATATATATATATATATATATATATATATATATATATATATATATATATATATATATATATATATATATATATGTGCGCTTGCTTGAAGAAGTAAATAGTTCCCGAAATTTTATATCATACGGAGTTTTCACCAAACTATCTTGATACAGATATTACATAACATTGTAACATTGTGTAAATAAACATATATATGTGTGTTTGTGAAAAAATGTATATATATATATATATATATATGTGTGTGTATGTATACATTTTATTAAGGGTGAACCTATTTAATTTGTTCAACCATTATATGTTTTATTTGCTCTAACGTGTGTCTATCCCTCACACTCCTGCATTGTATTGCCTTCTAAGTATCACATTTCTATATACTAATAAACAATTCTTACAGCAAACTACATACACCTCTTATATATGCATATATATATATATATATATATATATATATATATATATATATATATATATATATATATATATATGCTTGTGTGTATATATATATATATATATGTATATATATATATATATATGTATATATATATATATATATATATATATATGTTAACATCGCCGACTGTCAGCTTTACGGTTGCGTTTCGATCCCAGCTTGAGGAACTAACTGGTCTAGCCGCACTGATGAGCTGTGAAACAGCGAAACAGTCTGCATGGGGATGACTATATAAAGCCCCCCCCCCCCCGGGTAGAGCTTATGTTTGTAAGGGTATCGCCAACTGCCATTAGCGTAAAACAGCCAATGCTCATTAGGTAAACACTAATTCGAGCTCCGGCAATTGCAATGTTTACATTCCGTCAGTGTCGCATGATGGCGAAGGGTTAAGATCGCCGACTGTCTGCTCGACGGTTGCGTTTCGATCCCGGCTGAAGGTACTAACTGGTGTAGACGCACTGATAAGCTGTGAAACAGCGATACAGTCTGTATGTGGATGACTATATATATATATATATATATATATATATATATGTATATGTATATCTGTATATATACATATATATATATATATATATATATATATATATATATATATATATATATATATATATATATATATAAATAATGTTTGATTTATCCACGTTTTGGATATATATTTTAAAGGTCAAAAACTAATGCCTTGATCATTTTATTGTGAAAAGAGTTTTTTGTGAAGGAAATATGAAAATAATTTTACACCAAATAGAAATACATTAACTTGATTCAAAAAAGCTATTTAAAATTTCTTATAAGGTTAAAAGTGATATATATATATATATATATATATATATATATATATATATCACTTTTAACCTTATAAGATATATATATATATATATATATATATATATATATATATATATATATATATATATATATGTGTGTGTTTGTGTGTGTATGTGTGTGGAGGTATATATCGTCGCATTTGTGTCAAGGGCATTTGACATTTAACCTTTCGGTTCGTAAAAGTTTGTCGATATACTCTTTACAACAGCAATAGCAAATGGAATACACTGACCCTAACCCTAACACACACACCCCCACACACACACACATATATATATATATATATATATATATATATATATATATATATATATATATATTACTCTGTGTATTAGTGTGTGTTTACTGACTCGACAATTGCCGTCATCACTTCTTCATTCAAATTTAGCACCAAATAAATAATTATTATGTTAAATGTTATTTGTCTACGCACTTTGGTATTTAGACTTGCGATTCGAAAAAGTTGGTCGGAAATGACATAAAAATGTGTGTGTGTTTGTGTTTTTAATGACTAGAATAAAGGTGCAAATGACATATATATATATATATATATATATATATATATATATATATATATATATATATATATATATATATGGGAAGAGAAGGATGAAGGTAATCCGACGTGATCGGAAAATGAAAAAGGAAAACCAAAAAATGGATGTTTTTTATGTGTACATCAACGTTTCGTCTTTATTTATAAGACTTCATCAGGATGATAATATAGAGAAAAAATGTCATGCAAGTACAGATACATGTAGGGTAGACATATTGGGAGGAAAAATAAAATAAACTAATGGCCACTACTAGGTGGACGTCCGTACTTGTTGGAGAATAAAAATGAATGTTGAAGAAAATGAGTGGGGACGAAATGGAAAGATGGGGTGAGCAAGGACTACTGTGGCTGGTGGTAAGAGAAAGAGGTGGGGGATGAGCAGTGGTAAAGTGGATGGCAGAGAGAGAGTGGAGGAGAGGGAGGAGGGAGGTGTTTGACCAGATGGCTGCGGTCAAGATTGAAGGGGAAAAATAAGTTGGAATGTGTGTGTGTGGAGGGTGTATGCAGGTAAAGGAGGATGGGTAGAGAAAGAGGAGGTATGTGATTATGGTGGATGGGCGAAAGTTATGGTCTTAGAGAACGTTTTGATAAAATGAGGGAATTTAAGAAGGGGTATGGGAGAAAATAGTTGAGAGGGGGAGAGGGAGGATTTGTTGTGATAGGGTGTGAAATATTTAAAATGTTTGGAGAGCGTTTTGAGAAAATGAGGGATTTAAGAAGGGAGTATGGAAAAGTGAGGGTATGGGAGAAATAGTTGAGAGGGGGAATGGTGAGGGGGAGAGGGAGGATTTGTTGTGATAGGGTATGAAATATTTGAAATATTTGGAAAATGATAGCAATGAGTGAAGGAGTGGAGGGGTGGAGGAGGGCGGTAATTGAACGGGTGGGTATGGAATATTTGAAATATTTGGAACATAAGAAAGTTTAGTTGGACTGCAGTGTTCATACCCTATCACAACAATTTTTGGACGATCTGACCTTCGAAAAAATAAGTCAGATCATTAGAACGAACGGAGTGAATTGTCCTGCAGAAACAACGAAGTTTGTGTCGATAGAAACAAGAACTTGATAAACCAATCATAAAATATCTACACAATCTAGGGAATCAGAGTAGATATTACGACTTTGAAATACTCTTAAAAAAAACCCAGAAAAGGGAAAAGTTAATCCAAATTAGGGTAATTAAATGTATAAGAGATATGCAAAAAAATTGTTTATTATAAAAAATGTTTTACTGAATTAAACATAAGAAGACGGAATAATGCTTTCATAAAGCGGACCAGAATGAGTGTTCGAATTCGGATGAAAATTAGATAATGCAAAAAGGGTAAAAGTGATCTAACAAGGAAAAAAAGACAAGAGAAAGAGAGAGAGAAGGATAGAGAGAATGGATAGAGGAGAAAGCGCGAAGAGGAACGGAAAGTAATCCCCCCAAAAAGAACCAATCACTAAAAAAGTCTGAATTGCTCATCATCATTACTGTCACCACCACTACCACCACCACCACCACCACCACCAACAACAACAACAACAACAACAACAACAACAACAACAACACAACCATCAACACCAACATTAACACCACTACCAACACCACCCCAACACCAACACCTACACCACCAACAACACCACCAACACCACCACCACTACCACCACCATCAACACCAACACCAACACCAACACCAACACCAACACCAACACCAACACCAACACCAACAACAAAACCACCACAAACACCAACATTAACACCAACACCAACACCACCACCAACACCAACACCAACACGAACACCAACACCAACACGAACACCAACACCACCACCACCACCACCACAACTAACAACACCAACAACAACACAACAAATACCAACACCATCACCAACAACATCACCACCAACAACAACACCACAACCACAAACACAAACACCAACACCATCACCAACAACAACACAACAAACACCAACACAAACATCACCACCAACAACAACACCACAAACACCAACACCATCACCAACAACATCACCAACAACAACGACACAACAAACACCAACACAAACACAAACACAAACACAAACACCAACACCATCACCAACAACATCATCACCACCACCACCAACACCAAAACCACCACAAACACCAACATTAATACCACCATCAACACCAACACCACCACCAAAAAGCATACCCAACAATTATTTTCCCTCTTAAAGTTGTACACGAACCAACAGACAGACATATTAATTATGAAAATATATTTCAATGAATTAAAATAAGGATAGATACAGAAATGCGTAAAAAAACAAAACCAAGAAAAAAATAACGTTTACTTATAGTTTTTTATGTCTTCATTTTTATGATTGTTAGCAACAACGGATGGCTTTGTTTGAGTCAAGACAATTATGGGAGACCTTGTCTTTCGTCATTTAGTTTGATTTTAATTTGTAGATATATCTGCACACACACAAATACACACAGACATATATATATATATATATATATATATATATATATATATATATATATATATAGGCAACGTCTTCTCTTGCAGGCAAGTATTGTTGAATATTAGAGACAACTTATGACTGGATATACTTTGGTAGATCCTTTAAATTGTCCGAATCAGAATCTTAGTTTCATGAGGGGGGGGATTGGCCGATGAATCTGCCATAGTTACATAATTCACGCCTAAACCATCCATAATACTTACATATAGTCTGCACTTGATTATCCTAATTCCCCTGAAGATGGACCGGGATAGGTCTTAAAGTACTTGGGACACAAATCAAAACTATGCCAGATTCATCAGCCAATTCCCCCCTCATGAAACTAAGATTCTGATTCGGAGTATTGAAAGGATCTACCAAAGGATATCTAGACATAAGTTGTCTGTTATATTCAACAATAGTATATATATATATATATATATATATATATATATATATCGATCGAATACAAAATATGACTTACTATTTATTTTTCCCAAAATCTTACATAACAGCAAGAGTGTTTTAGCTGTTTGTGTGATGTCCGGTTGATTAAAAATCATCATTTGATATTTCGGGAAAAGAGACTTCCCTTTGTCAAAAAAAATTAAACCAGCAGAAAAATTTTCCCTGACTTTGCAGAGCATCTTACAAACCAAAATGGCTGCCAGATGTAGCACCGCAGCGAAAACAGTCCCGCAGGGAATGTAAATTAAACGTATTTTAAGGTTATGTTACATATATGATTTGGTGTTAAAAGATATTTGTGTAATGTTGGTTAAATGTATGGTGCTCGATAAACTGTTTGTTTTAATAATATATATGTATATATATATATATATATATATATATATATATATATATATATATATATATTAAACATAAATAAACAATTAAACAAACAATAATACATGCATATGTGCACGTATATATATATATGTGTATATGTGTGTATGCATATATATGTATATATATGTATATATATATGTATATATGCATGTATGTGCATGTATGTTATATATATATATATATATATATATATATATATATATATATATATACTATTATTGTTATACAGATATAAAGAATCCATAAAATAATTTAATTCGGATAACAGTGATTTCCCTTTATCTTATAGTAAATATATCAAGTTAATTCGATAAACTAATTTGACGAAACTCACAATAAATAACACTTCTTAAATAGATAATAATCAATAAATTTAATAAATCTAGAATATTTAAAATGAGAGATTAATTACTTTACTTCATATTAACATTCTTAAAATACGAAAGAAAGATAAAAAAATGAAAATAGGATGATAAAACACACTGAAATAAAAGTAAATAATCAAATATAAACTTAATAAAAAACAAAAATAATGTTTAAAATATATATATATATATATATATATGTATATATTATTAAAACTAACACTATACCCAGCAATGCTTCAAGCAAACTACTATTCTCAACTACATATATATATATATATATATATATATATATATATATATATATATATATATATATATATATATATATATATATATATATCAAATAACAATCCATCAAATAATTAAGTGTGATGCACGTTTTTAGGAGATATTGTGAGACTGACTAAGTAATCCTCCTAATTTAGAATCATTATAAGAGAAATTCTAGATAACACTCTCGCATAAACAACTAAAAAAGACAGCCTGTACGTGCACCTAATCCATTATTTGACGTGCATCTAATCAGTGCCAATCGTTTTTTTTTACAACAGTATTTTGAATGATCATGGATATCTAGAAACATATGAACTTACATGTGTGTTCTTGTATAAACATTTCTGTAAACGTATCCTTACACGTGGTGACAATTCTAGGCATCGTTTTATTATTTAATCAAGCGAAATGGGGAAAAATATATGCTGGAATTCTACAATCTCAACTTATTAATATTTCGAGCATTTTCTCCCGAAGGGTGATGCTATATATGCGGGGGATTCGGAATAAATTAACCATGATTGTAGCAACGAAAATTGTCATATATTGATGATTGATGCATTTTCCAGCTTGAAGGTGTTTCTATTCGAGGATATTTTGCCGAATGGAATATAATCAACATAAAGCATGTTACGTGATATTATACATACAGGGAGTTTTTTTACAAAAAAAACTCTGCTCGTAAAAAAAATCCGTTTTCGTCAAGGTACACAGGAAAATTATAGCAATATATAAAAAGCAGTATTTTTTAACTCTTAATAAGACAGCATTTTGGGGATTTACTCCGAGGTTCGATTCTTTAGAATATTGGGCGGATAACGTCAGGCCACATAAAACGTTTACCTATTAACACGTATTATTTAAAGAAAAAACTAAAGAAATGTTACTCACCTCATCTCCATATACGCCTGACATTAACTAATAACTAACCCATGGTTTCCCCCCACCTCGTCTATCAGAAACATACACTCTGGGAAAGGAACGACTAAGGGGCAATGTAGGCTAAGCGATCAGTACGGAACTGCCAAAAATATGTCCACGGTGTATTTTCTACTCTGTATTAACGTGGATGTAAAAGTACATGTCAGTGTTGAGCAGTTGTTTGACGGGGACATCATTGTCTTCTTCTAAATTCTCCCAATGTTATATCAAGCAGGATAACTGAAAATGAGCGATTTTGAGCACGGGTACTACACCAGTGTTTTTTTTCCTCTTAGAAAGATAATTAGACAAAATCTACGGATCAATCTCGCCAAGTTTAGTGACTTTGCCCCATGGCTACGATAGCAAATATTTCTACACTTCCGCGTGGGTAAAAATTATGAAACACACATTAAGTTTCTACTAAGTAGAATCAAATATAGTAAGTTGAATGAGGTGAAATAAAACTTCCACTGTTTTTTCCTTTTGTAGCTGAAAATTTAGCGTTATACAAACTTTAATATGAATTGTAAAATTCCTGCAGGAAATAATTTCAAGGCACGATTCAACAATCCCAACCTCTCTATCCACAACCCTAACCCCCCTGACCAAACTGGACTATCCTAACATTATCATACATTTAAAATAAAAAATTAAACTTCCATAGTAAAATGGAAAATCCTAAAAAAACTAGTACCTGCAAGCAACTTAACACACCATGCCATCTATGCCTAAACGAAAAATTGGAAATTATCCGTTTCAAGGACAAAAAAAAAATTTAAACATAAAACAGGAGACTTCCATAAACTGCCGACACAGTAGACTTTACCTTCTTAGTAATCCCTATACCCCACCTTAATCTCTTGTAAATCCCATGTTACTCATTGACACATAAGTTTTACTATATAGTTTCCTAGCCTACTCACATTTTGGCTAAGATCAAAGTGTAGTATCTGTTCCAATGGATACTGCACCCCATACTGGTGTTGTCTTGGCCTTCGGGTCTTGATTTACGCAGGTAAAGGGGTCTGTCCTGTGCAGTTCTGGAAGGTCCACCTTCCCAGGCTTTGCCTCCCCTCTTTGGAGAGGAGTAAGTGTATTGCTTACTGTCTGAGGCGCCTTTACCGGGGAATGCCGACGGGGCTGCCCAGGTAATTTTAAAACCCCACTTTCCCGACCCGACCATGGATCACATCTTACTTGTGGGAGTAAGATAAAAACTGGCATTGTGCTTAAACTCCTGGAGAGGAGTAAATCAATACTCACATGATTTCATTTTTACCCCCTATTCTCTTCTCTCTCTACTTACACTATTCTAACTTCCCTCCAATACTTTCTACTCTCCCTTCTAACACATTATCAATCTCTCCCAACCTCCCAGATTAACTATGGGTTTGTAACATTCTACCTACCCTACCTCATCGTTTCTGAATAAAACCAGCTTTTTCACCCCTTACTCTTACATCTATAAATACTATACTTATACTTTCTCCCTTCTATGACAAACTACTCATATTATTATTTTTACCCAGACTACCCCCACCCCTATTATAACAAAATTCATAATTTATTAATCCGAGTTTCCACTATGTCGTGATATTATTTTGATTATCTTTCATATATTTTTCCTAATACCACCGTTTATTATATATATACTAGCATTGCCGAAGATTAAAAAGAACTTGATTTTTAGAGCTACTATTATTCCTATACTTGTTATAATAATAATAATAATAATAATAATAATAATTATTATTATTATTATTATTATTATTATTATTATTATTATTATTATTATTATTATTATTATTATTATTATTATTATTATTATTATTGCTATTATCACTCTGAAGAAGTTTACAAATAAAGACGAAACGTTGATGAACTCATAAAAACTTCCTGTTTGGTTTTTCCGTTTTCATCTCCCATTACGTCGGATTACTTTAATCCTTCTTTTCTCATATGTATATAGATATATGTATATGTGTGTGTATGTGTGTGTATGAGTATGTTTTTTTTGTGTGTGTATGTGTATATGTATGTATATGTATATGTATGTATATGTACATATGTATATATATATATGTATATATGTATGTATAGGTATATATATATATTTGTATTTGTATGTGCGTATATGTGTATGTGTATGTGTATATGTATATATGTATATGCATATATATATGCATATACATATATATGTATATATTTTTGTTTTTTTTATATAATAAGTATAATATTTACTGTATTCGTGATTTTATTTTTATTGGTTCATAAACACTTTTAATTTTAACCTTAATTTTTAAATGTTATTTTTATTAGCACTTTCAGAATTGTAATCCCTATCCCCCCTCTCATCCACCTGCTCTCCATACAGGGTCACTCTTTCCCTTTCCCCCACCCTTTCATAGGCAAATTAGCAAATTTGATAATCTGTCACTTGCCTTCTACGCGTAGGCTTCACCCAGATAGAGCCTCTTTTGACAAGCGTTTACGCGCGTCGACCCTGACATATGTGGTTTCGTATTTCTACTCTCCCACACCCAGCCATAATATCTGCGCCCTTTTCCTCTCTTTCTATTTCCTTCCTCTGTCTCGTGTAGTTCCTATCTCTGCTTTTAATCCTTATCTTTTATATTTTAATATTTCCTTTCTTCTTCTTTTTCTCTTTTTCTTTTTCCCTTTCTTTCTCTTTTTACTTATATTTTTTTTATTTATCTTTAATTTTATTTTAAACTTCTATCACTTTAATAAAGACTTAGTGTAATTATGATCTTATCTTACAGGCATAATTTGATTTCGAGGCATGAAGATCGGGAGTCCCTCAAACTGCTGTCGTGAAAAAAAAATCAATTTTGTAGTGAAAATGAAATAAATAATATATATATATATATATATATATATATATATATTATAATTTATATATAAGTATATATATATATATATATATATATATATATATATATATATATATATATATGGGAAATGAAAAAGGAAAGGTAAAAGATATATATTTTTTCATATTCATCAACGTTTCGTCAATATTGTAAGACTTCATCATGATGATAATTTGAAGAAAAATGTCATGCAAGTACATCGAAATTTTTGGTTGACATAAGAAAGAGATTAAGAGACGTAGTAGCCGTTGCTGGAGAAGAGAGTCCAGGCTCTGTCATTTAACTTTCCATCATTTCAACCCAAAGTTTCAATGTACTTGCAAGACATTTTTACTTCAAATTTCCTCTTGATGAAGTCTTACAATAAGGACGTAACGTTGATGAATATATAAACAAATATATTTTTTATTTCCCATTACGTCGAATTACTATCATCCTTCATTTCTCATATATATATATATATATATATATATATATATATATATATATATATATATATATATATATATATATATATGTAAGCCTAGGATACAAATGAAAACTTAAGATATAAGTACATTTAGCGTAGAGTAACACATAGCATGATACATTTATTATTTTCTAATAGGCATACTTTGAAAAGAGCATGGACTTTGTTTTATTTATTTTGTATTTATAAGTATTAAGCAATTCAATTGTATATTCCCCGTGGCGTATTGAGAAACACTTTGTTCGCATAGAGAATTTTATATTATTGTAAATATTCTATTTCTGAATCATAATAAAATGTAAATTTTGGAAAGATATGTACGCTAGAACAAATATTGTACGTGGTAAATTTTTCAGAGCATCATAATTGCAAAACAAATTATGTGTATACATATATATATATATATATATATATATATATATATATATATATATATATATATATATATATATATATATATAACCTCTTTGTAATATAGTAGGAAAATTCCCAGCAGAGTGCTCGATTAATTAAGAATTACAATTAAAAATTAAGAGCATGATATTTATTTATTTTGGCACAGAAAAATTAGTACAACCTTCGTACCGTCGGTTTCAAGCTCGGAAAATCTTAGCTATCCGGCTCTCTTCAGCTTCTCTGATATATATATATATATATATATATATATATATATATATATATATATATATATATATATATATATATATATATATATATATGAAGCAATCCAACAAAAGATATAAGCGTCAACTAATATCTTATAATTAGTGAAACATCCGGATAAAAACTGAAGCTCAATATACTGGAGAGAGCATTAATATTATAATATATATACATATATATATATATATATATATATATATATATATATATATATATATATATATATATATATATATTATAATATAAAATGAAGTAATAAAATAAGGTGTCAATCAAATTTGATTAGAGTTCAAAGTTCAAGCAAAGTATCCTTAAGTCTTTAGCTCATGAGTTTACAAAGAAAATTCTTCTCTTCAGAGGACCATTACCGCAGTTATACTACTACAGGTAATAAAATTACCCTAAAAAAATTTGATTGACACCTTATTTTATTACTTCATTTTATAATATTATATATATATATATATATATATATATATATATATATATATATATATATGTATATATATATATATATATATACATATATATATATATATATATATATAAATATATATATATATTATATATAGCGAGAAAGAGAGAGAGAAGAAAAATATGAGAGTAAAGATTGTAAAAATGCAACACTTATTCAATCATCAGTTGCTCTTATTATTTATTTTTTTAAGTATACATATAATAGCAGGACCTGTGCTCCGGCGTTGCCTGGATGTATATATATATATATATATATATATATATATATATATATATATATATATATATATATATATATATATATATATATATATATATATATAAGTATTATAATTGTTATAAAAGAAGTTTAAATGAACCCTGTAAGTATTGAAGGAAATTAAAATAGAAGTTATCTACGTTTTGTATCAAAATCGTAGATTTCTCTATGCGTTGACCGACTACTCTACCCGCCTAGCTGGTAATTCTAAAGTTAAAAACAAATGTCCCCCCCCCCTGTGTAAATGTGATCCAAAAAAATATGCGTAAAGCTTTCCAATATTACTGAAACAAATCCTTCTATAATAAGGCCATTTTTATCTTAATCCGGAGTGCCACTTTTTAAGGGGTAATTGAATTAACCAAGATTATTTAAATATACGGCGATTGATATGATGCATTTGTTGTTGTTATGTTGTGTTCGATCTATTGACTGTTAACTATTCTGCACTTTTACCGTTTAATGTGATGTTGTTATTTAGTTGACTCCGCACGAGGGGATGGTTAGGGTTAGTATTAGTTTTAGGGTTTGTATTAGTTTTAGGGTTTGTATTAGTTTTAGGGTTTGTATTAGTGTTAGTATTAGTTTTTTATGTGGTAAAAATTATTTCTTTGGGAAAAGAAAAACTGTGGAAGTCTGAAATGGTTAGAGTTAGGGTTAGGGTTTGGGTTAGGGTTAGGGTAAGTATTAGTATTAGGGTTTGTATTAGTGTTAGTATTAATTTTTATGTGGTAAAAAAAATCATTTTTTGGGAAAAGAAAAACTGTCGAAGTCTGAAATGGTTAGGGTTAGGGTTTGTATTTGTGTTAGCATTAGTTTTTTTATGTGGTAAAAAATTATTTCTTTGGGAAACTGTCGAAGTCTGGAATGGTTTCTTCTTCACTGACCGACGAGATTGTTTTTTTCCGTTTCCTTGTCAACACTCAATCCTGTTCGACATAGCAAATAACTAAATCGATATTAGGGACGAAAGAGAGAGAGAGAGCAAGAGCAAGATAGGGAGTAAGAGAGAGCAAGAGAGAGAGAGCAAGAGAGAGAGCAAGAGAAAGAGTGAGAGAAAGATAGAGAGAGAAAGAGAGACAGAGAGAAAGAGAGAGAGAGACAAAGAGAGAGAGAGACAAAGAGAGAGAGACAGAGAGAAAGACAGAGAGAGAGAGAGAAAGAGAGATAGAAAGAGAGAGAAAGATAGAGAGAGAAAGAGAGACAGAGAGAAAGAGAGAAAGAGAGAAAGAGAGAAAGAGAGACAGAGAGAAAGAGAGAGAGAGACAAAGAGAGAGAGAGACAGAGAGAAAGAGAGAGAGAGAGAAAGAGAGAGAGAGAGAGAGAGAAAGATAATAATAATATTTCGAGGTTTTTCGAACGAATTGTCAATGTCTCTTACTTGAATTTTTTATGCGTTAACTGTCCTCAAAATTAGACGTGGCCGACAATGGGGGGGATGCTATTTCGTTACATTTCCTACGCGAAGAGAGGAGAACAACTTAGACAAGTGATGAAGAGGAAAGTTTTCTTTTAAATTACGGAAGGAAGCATTCACTCAGGTTGCTCATTTGGTTGAAAAATAAATGTTCATTTACGACGTTCTTGCTATTGATTTCTAAACCCCTATGCGACTCATATCATTTAAAACATTACTATTCCAAGTGTAATGATATTTTTTACTACATTTATATGACATAAGGTGAATGTTTTTGAAGTGTGTACACACACATTTTTGTGAAAAAATTCTATTCTTCTTTGCAGAGAAATTCTCTATTTTTTGTAAGTGAGGAAAGAAAAGAAGAAAAATGAGTATGGCTCCTGAGCACTACTAAAACACTCAAAGAAAATTAAGGAGGCCTACAGAGCACTATTCCAACGAAGTTCCCCCTGCGTTATTTTTGTAGAGAAATTCTCTGTTTTGTAAGTGAGGAAAGAAAAGAAGAAAAATGAGTATGGCTCCTGAGCACTACTGAAACACTCAAATAAAATTAAGGAGGCCTACAGAGCACTATTCCAACGAAGTTCCTCCTGCGTTATTTTTGTAGAGACATTCCCTGGGCCTTTTGTGGTTGTTGTTGTTGTTGTCCTTGTTCTTGTTCTTCTTTTTCTCCTTATTTTTATTATCATTATTATTATTATTATTATTATTATTAGTAGTAGTAGTAGTAGTAGTAGTTAAAATATAAAGATTATAGAAACAATCATTGTGAAAACAGTTTTGAGGAGGCCTATACCTAAATCTTACTCTTGCGCAGTGTGCATGCTTAGGTTGCCATTCTCTTGCCATATCCAGTACTACTTAAAGAAATTCGCAAATCTTTTTTGTTGCTATGTTAGACGACGGGCATCGTCAAACACGTTAAAAGTCCCACATTTATGTGCAGTCGACAATCATAGCCAAAGTATCGTTTGAGCATGTGTTGAGGGCCAACAACGACACTGTCGCAAAACTCGCCTTTGCAATAAAAGTCGCTGGAAAGAACGCCGAGCGGAACAGCGATACTGAAAGGGAAAAGACACCCTTCAAACAGATCTCTGTAAAATCGGCCTTCACTCGGACCAAGCCTGTTATCGTGTCACTTGGAGATAACACATCTATGATTGTGGACTCGACTGTAGCTCGAGATTAACGCACACAAAAATTATATATATTTTTAAAAATAATATACAAACAGCAACAACAAAAAAAAACACGGAATGAAGATTTTGTTAAAGATATGAAGAAATAATTGTAGTTATCACGTGTATTCAGTGAATAATCGCGATTGCAAGAAAAACCAGACATTTGTCTGGGAAAAGAAATCACACTGATAAATTTAACTTTTTCTACAAACGAAACATAATTTTATTACCTATACAACGAAATCGAGTTGACAACTAAATAATGTATCTGTGATTCGTGTAAAGAAATAATATCTCTCTCTCTTTCTCTCTCTCTCTCTCTCTCTCTCTCTCTCTCTATATATATATATATATATATATATATATATATATATATATATATATATGCACTGGATGCATGGTATGTAAATGTATACACACATATATATATATATACATTTATGTATATATATATATATATATATATATATATATATATATATTATAATATAAAATGAAGTAATAAAATAAGGTGTCAATCAAATTTTATTAGAATTCAAAGTTCATGCAAAGCATCCTTAAGTCCTTAGCTCATGAGTTTTCAAAGATAATTCTTCTCTTCAGAGGACCATTACCGCAGTTATACTACTACAGGCAATAAAATTACTTATATATTTTTCGCTCTTCTGGCTAGATGTGATGGGAGTCCGTCTTATTTTGCTCAATTCGGATCTAGCGGATTTTCTAATTAAACAACGAATTTGGATTTGATTAGAGTTGCACATGTTGGGATCTCGGAACTTTGATTGGACTTTTTGTATTATTTTGATTTATTTATTTATCATTACTATTGTAATATGGACACATTTCGCGACTGGATAACTTTGCCGGCTCCCTCAATTTCACATATTTGGACTGCTGTTTGTATCTTGGAGTAATGTCCTTCCTGATTATGCTCCTCAACTTGTATGACCTGGATGGACTGTATGGATTCAACAAAAGTATGTTTTTTGATTGATATGTTTGATGTTATGTATTTTTATATATTTGTGTATATAATTTTTATATATTTTCAAAGCGTAATTTTATTGCCTGTAGTAGTATAACTGCGGTAATGGTCCTCTGAAGAGAAGAATTATCTTTGAAAACTCATGAGCTAAGGACTTAAGGATGCTTTGCATGAACTTTGAATTCTAATAAAATTTGATTGACACCTTATTTTATTACTTCATTTTATATTATAATATTAATGCTCTATCCAGTATATTGAGCTTCAGTTTTTTTTATCCGGATGTTTCACTAATTATAAGATATTAGTTGACGCTTGTATCTTTTGTTGGATTGCTTCATATATATATATATATATATATATATATATATATATATATATATATATATATATATATATAATAATAATAATAATAATAATAATAATGGTAATAATCAAGGTGAAAAATATCCACAGGGTGGTAATCCAGAAAATTTTAACCGGGTTTATAAAAAGTGCTCAATATCAAAATAGAGCTTTATATATGGTAATTTAATTTACACAGACATGTACAAAATCTGCGACACTGGCATGTCGATGTTATCGATCAACAGTTACTATAAACTGAGATCTCATCAGACAGAGTTAGAATCCGATCTTAACCTCAGATCATATTTGGAGGTTCTCTCCAAATATGATCTGAGGTTAAGATCGGATTCTAACTCTGCCTGATGAGATCTCAGTTTATAGTAACTGTTGATCGATAACATCGACATGCCAGTGTCGCATATTTTGTACATGTCTGTGTAAATAAAATTATCATATATATATATATATGATGTTTATTTAGGCAGCCTTTTCTTATTGATACAAACATTGTTAACAATAACAGAATTCGTCTGTTTAATTATATAATTCTTTTTTTCAATTCTTTCGGTCTTTTTGTATTAAAATAATATAAAAATAATAAATGTTTCGTAGATTTCATAGGTTTTACACGTTTCACAAACGTTTTCGATTCTTTGGCGAATCATCCTCAAATGTCAAAAGCAAATGAACAAAAAAGCTGGAGAATTTTTTAAAACGCTCACTTAATGCGATTTTCTTCTGTGATGCCATCCAGCGTTTCTGAATTTTAATCGTCAACGACTTCCTGGAACAATGCGAAAAACGTTATTTGCGCATTTCTCCGCTGTCTTTTTGCTCACAAACATTGTTACGTATTTATACATACACACACAACTGCATATCTACACACGTATACATTCGCATACACTCGTATGTGTGTATGCACCTACATAGTAATATACACACCAACACACTTGTAGATGATCCTGTGATAGGATTTGATATTCTTCTCAGATTTTCATTTCGGTTCTATGTCAAGTAGTTGAAATAATCCAAGTAATCCAAATTGGTTAAAATATACATTTTTAACGCAAATAGGTCACGACTGAGTAGGTAAGCAAATATAATGTTTTGGACAAATTTCACAACTGAATTTTTTTAAAAAATAATCGATGGTATAAATGTATCGATTACTTTATTAGGTTATTCTTTGTTATTGTCGCATTTAGTAATGGTAAAACTTTCTGATACACGCGTTGATATAGAATCAGTTCTAAGTGACACTCTTCTGGGGTCAGAGTTGAATCTTTACTCAAACATGTGAGAATACTAGCAGATCAAGGCTGATGGGACGAGAATAATCTACGATCGTGGATTTAATAAAAGGTCAACTCAGAAAATCTATGTAACTTCCTATGTTCGATAAAAAGATCGTCAAGTTCTACAAGATGCACCTAAAGAAGGCTAGAGGTTACGTCGGCCGAGGTCCTGTGTATGACCTTCAAAAACCTCCATTGGTGAAGCCTCTATTTGAGAGCTGTGGGGAATGTGGAGTTGCCTCTTAGTTGCCATTGCTCTCAAGTCCACTCTGTCCCGGAGTGGTAGCACATGTAAGGACCCCATCTATGGTTCAAATAGAACCTAATTACGTCACCAAATCAGCCTGTCTGAAGTTATGGACTTCCTGAGTCAAAATGCACCAAACATTGATGTTTTATTGTTTTTTTTCTTTGCAAAACTTAATCATATTCTGCAAAATTCCGAACAAAAAACAACAATTTTACTTCCTCCCCTCTTCTTTACATCTCCCTTCTTCCCCTGTTTCACTCAACCAAACACCATGAATAAATGCTTGAATATATAAAGAACTTGAAACATAAAAACCTTCACTAAAATGACCGGAGTCAGCATTGAAATACCTTAAAAGGGTCGTTATGCCGTGAAACTAATACAATCAAACCAAAAACCATGATTAAACATTTGAACATATAAACAACTTGAATCATAAAAAAACCTTCACCAAAATGACTAAGTTCTACATTAAATAACACGAAAAGGGTTGATATGCCGTAAAACAAAACAACCAACCAAACTTTACGTCGGCCGAAACGTTAAACTTACAAAACAAAATTACAATAATAGTCGTAATGATTCCAGGAATACAAATGACCTATTCTTATCTAATAAAATTCCGAAAGACAATTCACGTTTTTTTTGTGTGTGTTTCACGATTCCGTTTGAAATGAAATTACTGTTTGTCTGTCCCAGTTAAGGCCTAATATCATTTCCCTTTGTCTCTCATTGACATCAATAAGTCCGAAATAAAATACCGATTGGTCTTTCATACCTAATTTGAAAAAAAAAATACTAGACTTACCCGTTGGGTCACACACGTTACCACTATTTATTGTTCTTTTATTTTATCTGAATACTTCCAAATATTTGCCACATCTGTTATGACATTCTTTTTGCATTATTAAAAATACCTAGCACTAGTTACTTCTATATTGACATTAGGGATAATATGCAGGTATATACAGGGTGGGCAAAAATAAGGGTCCTATTTTTAAAAATTCATAACTTTTTTATTTATTGATTTTTTTAATTTTTATTTTTAGAATAAGTAAAGGACCCCTTCCAAAACAAGCATGAGCCGTATTAGCCCTAAGGAACGTACCCTCATTTAGAAAACATTATTTTTGCTTAAAAAACTCAAAACAGTGTAAAAAACAATACTTTAGTTTTTGTAAGTTTTAAGAAGTGTTTTTCGGCTAAAATTTGTTTTGTTTATTTCAAAAAATCTCGGAAGGGTCAGTCTACACACACATAAAGTTTGGTGAGTTTAACTTTTATTTTGTGGAAGTTATTCAAATTCAAGTTATTCAAATTTAAAGATAGGACCCTTATTTTGGCCCACCCTGTATATATCTATTATTTTTCCATCTAATAAACATGTTTGTGGTTAGTGAAGACACACGTATGCAAATTGGATGGCAACGCTGAAAGAAAGCGTGACTCTTTCTACTTCTCAACACTCTCTCTCTCTCTCTCTGTTACATACAGGATGTT
The DNA here is from genome assembly GCA_963556195.1 of Sepiola atlantica. NCBI lineage: Eukaryota > Metazoa > Mollusca > Cephalopoda > Sepiida > Sepiolidae > Sepiola > Sepiola atlantica. The sequence continues at coordinate 94,619,018 of OY744535.1, forward strand.
TCTAGTCTCTATCTTTTCTATAAATACTTATGTCTGATCCATACACTGCTTCCTTTCTTACAGCTCGTTTGACTCGTTGGCTCTGTGGTCTTTATTAATTCGCCAATTTTTTACCCCATTGTAATACACCTCCTAGTCAAGTAGCTTTTTTCTAAAAGATGGTAGCTTGTTGAACTATCCTCTTGCTAGATGTTATTGTTATTCAAGTGGTTTCAGAACCTGTCTGGAGCGATTTCCATTAAAAAAATGTTCATAGATACATTAAAAATATTGAAAATAAAATAAAATAAGCAAGAGTATTGATATACTCCTCTCCAGGAGTTAGGCACAAGGCCAGTTTTTATCTTACTCCCACAAGTAAGATGTGACCCAAGGTCGGGTCGGGAAAGTGGGATTTAAAAATTGCCTGGGCAGCCCCGTTGGCATTCCCCGGTAGGGGCGCATCAGGCAGTAAGCAATAAACTTACTCCTCTCCAAAGAGGGGAGGCGAAGCCTGGGAGGGTGGACCTCCTAGAACTGCACAGGACAGACCCATAGATAGGCGTAAATCAAGCCACGGAGGCCAAGACAATACCAGTCTATGGGGTGCAGTATCCATCGGAACAGATACTACACTTTGATGTTAGCCAAAAGACCAAATTCTAGCTAATTAGAACAAGTAACATGAATAGTTTTCAAGCATAATTCAAACCTAAATGTATGATATATTTTGACATACACTTTGTGTGATTAAACTATACAGGTAAAACCTTAGAGAAATCAAACAATAATTCACTGAGTTTTAGTACAACATTAGATGTACGTTTTTCCGTCACGCTTAGGTTTGAAATAACACTTCAGTCATCTGTCACACTTCTGTTAGAAATAGTATTTTTGTTGCTTTGTTATTTGTGAGTTTTAATTATAATTTATGTCAGTTTTACATTTACTTTTCATCGCTAAAGTATTGTTGGGACCGAGGCTGGAGGCTGATAGACAATCTGGGACCTATTAGTTTGGTTTAGAAAAACACTAAAAAAAACATTGCATTGCGGTTAGAGCAGGCAAGCGTGTTTACCTGCCCACGTCTCTTAGACGCTCGATCAATCAGCTGGGAAATTCTGCGTGAATAAACAATGCATTGGCGCCCTCTCTTATTGTAGTAGAAGTGTTGGATAATGACCCTATGGGAATGGACGATCTGTTGGGAATCGTTGGTTTGACTTGCGCGAATTAACGCGGGTGCCGTCGAGTGCAGACGCGGGCCTGTTCTCACAGTCAGAGCTAACAGACGTGACAAGGTTACCGTGTGAAGAGACCCCAGATGAAGGGTCAGTCTGCACCTGTGAGGGCTCTGACGTCACAGGCCTTGCGTGGGAAACGGAGGGATCCGTTACGTCACCCGTTCTCTGTGAGAAGCGAGTTTCGAGTCTGCGTTATTGGAAGCAAACACATGAGACGTGATTGTTAAAATGTAATTTACAACAGATAAGGGGAATATTTCCTTAAGGAAATGCAAACGAAGAGAAATCCTTTTCCCCTTTCCCCCGAATGGTTAAGAAAATAATTGTTGACTAACTACGATAAAGAAGTGATTTGCTTTCTCCCTCTCTCTCTCGACGAAGTGAATCACTTCCAGTTGAAATAACAACGCTTGTAATTAAATGAATTAAGTTTAAAAACTTTTGTCTTCGGAGTGCGTTATGAGGCTTTTGTTGCAGACAACGGACGGCGTGGTTCACGGCAGGAAGAAAGAATTCATCCACTAGACGACACACCACCCTCTACAACAGATGAGGGAGAAAATTAAGGTATGCAACAGAAAAATTCGTATTGATATTTGTTTACGTGCCTGTAGTTTTATTAAACTCTGTACTATGTTCAAGAACACGGGTTAATTAACGGTTTTAAACAGTCAAATACGTCTTAAGATCTCCACATCTGTGGAGGTGGCGCTCAGAGCGTCCGTTCTTGCATTGCCAAAGTACAAAACCAACTCCGAAATCTTGTGGTTAATGCCCTCTTCCATTCCCTATAGATTATTTCTAACAAAAGAGACATTGCTAGTCTTTCTCTGCTCTATCGTTTTATTTTTCATTGGAGGTGCTAGATAGTTCCAGTCTACGTCTCCATTTACGTAACATTTTCTACAACAAAAGCTCGTCTAGCTACAACTACTACAAATAATTACCCCCCTTCTTCTATGTACCATACACAAAACAGAATTTCCATGAGAAAAGTTTTATTTAAAAGATTACCCGTCTGTGGAAAACAATACCACAAGGCTGTTTCTTCGCAGACTACAACATGCTCGTTTTAAAGTCCAGTGTTATAAAATTCTAATTGAGTCGAACTCTTAAATAATCAAGATCTGCGAAGTCCTAAGCATCGTTATCAATTCTCTTGAAAAATAAATTAACCCTGATCCTCGATTGGCCTTTAAGCCTTAATAAAAAATGATTCCCTAGTAAATAAAAATACGCATATAGAATATATTCATGTTGTTGTTGTTGTTGTTATTGTAGCTAATTATCTTTTTAGTTTCAACTCATTATTATATATCCGTATTCTAAAGTTTAAAAAAAATCAATTTTTCACAATGATATTATTATTATTTTTTTTTGCTCATTGTTAAGCCCGATAAATATATCTTATCTCCCTTTTGATGTTTTGTTTCGTCGCCAGGAGGCGTGATAGGTCAATTGACTTCTGCGTTATCGTAATGTCAATCGATGTCTTCTGTTTTCAAAAGTTGGCATTTTTTTTTAAATAATGTCTCAAGTTTAACATTTAAACTGGTTTTATAACTTTGAAATTCTGAAACTCTAGTTGTAACTTTATAATGAAAGTATAGGTATTCTTACGCGTATTCGCTACTTCCCTGTTTGGCTTTTTGACTAAGATCAAAGCGTAGTATCTGTTCCGATGGATACTGCACCCCATAGACTGGTATTGTCTTGGCCTTCGGAGCTTGATTTACGCCGGTCTATGGGTCTTTCCTGTGCAGTTCTAGGAGGTCCACCCGCCCAGGCTTCGCCTCCCCTCTTTGGGGAGGAGTAAGTTTATTGCTTACTGCCTGAGGGGTCCCTACCGAGGAATGCCAACGGGGTTGCCCAGGCAATTTTTAAATCCCACTTTCCCAACCCGACCTTGGGTCACATCTTACTTGTGGGAGTAAAATAATAAAAAAATGGCCTTATGCCTAACTCCTGGAGAGGAGTAAATCAATAATTCCCTATTTATCAATACTCGGCTATGCATCGCTAAAGTAGTTATGTTAACAAAGAGTCTGACGTAATGCATCTAGCAACAGAAGCACTCGATTGTCTCTCTCTCACTCTCTCTCTCTCTCTCTCTCTCTCTCTCTCTATATATATATATATATATATATATATAATAAGGAGAGGTAGTTCGCTTGAAGCATTGTATGTTACACGTATATAGAGAAGTATTAGAAAGCTATCACAATGCAATAAATGGAAATATGTCGGTGTTGAGAAATAAGACAAACACAAGTGAGTTTACTTTATATGTTCTTTCAAACAAAATTGTTTCTTGACTGTTTTTTTCCTATATAACAAATCTTAGTTGATTAGGCAAGCCTTCAACACAGTGTTGAAGTTTTGCCTAATCAAGTAAGATTTACTATAAAGAAGAAGAAAAAAATATTTAAAAGATTTTTTGAAAAAAATACCTTGTTTTTGTTTTACTGCTCAACACCGACATATTTTCATTTCTTGCATTGTGATAGCCTTCTAATACCCCCTCTCTATCTATCTATCTATCTATCTATCTATCTATATATATATATATATATATATATACTTGTTTATTATCTATGTACGTATACACGTTTCGTCTTTTTTAATCGGGACTCATCATCATAGTTATATCACTATTCACTACTTGTCGCGTGATTCGAAACATCGGGCTACGATTATTTGAAAACCTAAATCCGACACCTAGAATCACTCGGCCACCACTGGATATCTAAATAAACAGTGATAATTCTAATACTCATTTCGGCGGCTTGACGGCATAATAGCGTTATACTTAATAAAAAGAAACGATGTATTTATAGCTAGCGACGGCATGTTGTGTTAATACTACACTTACAGTGCCCTATCTAGTGGGTTTTCTAGGAGCTACAAATATCATGTATATATATATATATATACATATATATATATATATATATATATATATATATATATATATGCTTTTGAAAATAAATTGCGGAACACACTTTAAAGCTCTTTCGACTATCATCTCGTCAGGAGAAATCGATAGTATAATCAATCAGATATATGAACGAAAATAAGAAGCAATGGGGGGGTATAAATTGAAATGCCAGCGAATACTAAAACACGATTAAAATGAATTTAATTTAATTGTCGTTTTAAACGACACTGCGTGCGATTAAAAAAATAAATGGGGGTGGGTTCTGAAGTCTAAAATTTAAAAAAATGTATTTATTTTGATTTTGATTCGATAAAAAATATCTGCATCTAACACATGGTTTCTTATGAAGGCATTTTGCCTCTATCTTTATATTAAAATTCAAAAGATGCTTTAAAAAATGGGCTCTCTCAAATGTATAACTACCAGCGACCATGCGCGATTTAAGTTCAATTAAAACAGACATTCACACCGTTAGTCCATAACATCGGACACCCCTTCTGCAAGACCAGGAAGGATTATTACGAAAAGAAAAGGTTAATACCTTTTATTTGTTTAAAAATCTGTCGAGGCTTGTTATATCAAGCGAAATATTAGATTTTAAAAAGTCAAGATGAAGTAGAAAAAATGTTTTGATTTTGATTTTGATTAAATAAAAAAATATCTGCATTTAACACATGGTTTTTTGCCTCTATCTTTATATTAAAATTCAAAAGATGCTTAAAAAATGAACTTTCCCAAATTTATGATATATATATATATATATATATATATATATATATATATATATAACGGCGAGGAATACGGGCGTTTGGGACATTTTTGGAAGGGTAGAATGAAATTAAACAAGTATAAAAACGAGAGGAAACGATTAAAACAAATTAATTAATGTACTAAGCCGGCTTTCGTCCACACTCATCAGAGTATTAAAATGGAAGAAATTTTACTCTCCCAAAAGTGTCCTAAACGTCCGTATTTCTCGCCGTTATCAAATTTTGTACCACGAAAAATTTATTTAAATATATATATATATATACATAATAAACCAAACAGATATTTATTATATACATATATGAAGAGTTCGAATGCAAACCCCGATAGACGCTATTTGAAGAATTAAGAATATATCTCTACAATATGTTGCATTTCAACACTCGACTACACCCCTAAATCATATTTTGCATAATGTGATACCTGCATGATTTATTTTTGCGTTCAATGAAAATAAGTTTTTTGTCGAAGTCTAGATTTTATTTATTCTGCTCTTTTATTCCTTTAAGTCTCAATTTAAATGGATGTGATTTATCGCGTGTTTTATTTCGAACTCTTTATATATATATATATATATATATATATATATATATATATATATATATATATATATATATATATATATATATATATATATATATATTAATATATTTATCGCTAACTTATGTATCATTGTTTGCAAAGAACAAATATGTTTAAAGGTATTTGACGCAAATCAAGACGTATTCATCATGTCAGGTATGTTTAGGGCCAACACATCCGGATTAAGTGAACAATCGCTGTGTCGAGTAAATAGGTGTATTTATAATCTATGCATCAATCGTATACAAAAACCCAACAACAATCGCAGAGGCAACCACATTTCTCAAGCAACGTGCGTTACAGCGAATAAAATCGGAGAAAGTAATCCGTGAGACGTTTGTAAATTGCAATCCGTTCACCGCAGCAGACAGTCAACAAACTTTTATAATTAGCTTGGTGTCTCCGTAGACGTTTCTTGCGGAATACATCGCTACAATTACATTTTTGTTGTTGTTTTATTTGCATAACAAGATCGAAATTATATCCGGAAGTCAAGCTTATCTTTAAAATATTTACTTCGTTGTTGAGAAGTTAGCCATGTCCGTACACACCTCCGAAAAAAAAATAACGATTAATATTTCAGGAACCCGGCAAAATATTTCACCAAGATAGACGAAAAAGTTTACCAACGTATTTTACCAATTGAATAGGAACATTACACTACACTAGCAGGTATACCGGGCGTTCATTATTTATCATATCAGCAAGGTTATCCGGCGTTGCCCGGTGCAATAATAATAAAATTTTAAAAAGTTAGAAATATTTAAAATAGGAATAATTTTCATAAAGATTGATTAGTTGTTTTGTATGGATTATTACGGCTACTGTTTTAATCGCATTTTCACAACGTTCGGCCGATATAATCTCTGACCTTCTACAGGTGCCTCTTGCTGTAAAACTCGCTCATCTAAACAGAATTTCGAACGAAAAAATGTATTTAACGCATGAGGTTAGATCTTTGAGCCATGACAGCTAATAAGTATTAAGTGATTCATATTTTATTTTAGGTATCACCTGTACTGAGGATTGAATCTCCACCCTGCAGAAAGACTGTCAATTATAATGGTACTTTATGAGTTGCGCCATTTTGAAGCATTATTCTTTATATCGCCATTTTAAAACATTATTCTTTATATTTGTACATCTCTCTATCTCTTAAAACATTGTTCTCTCTCTCTCTCTCTCACTGATCGCCTCTCTCTCGCTTTCTCTCTTGCACTTTCTGTATGTGTGTCTGCCTATCTGTGTGTCTCCTTCTCTCTCTTTCTCTCTCACACTATCTCTCTTTTGCTCTGACAGTTGATGTAAATATAATAAGACGAATAAAAAGGAAGAAAGAAACACGAAAGAATTGACTAACGATTTACTCCGTAATGATGATAGAAAATGCATTTCTATCTTCGTGCACTATGTTTTGTGTCTGCAACTGAGACACCGGTAAAATCATCGTGATGATACGGATTGATTGTACAGATGGATTGTAAGATCGATTTTCATCGATAGATAATGAAGAATATCAAGAAAATCAAAAATGATTAATTGAATTAATAAATTGCTATTCTTATAAAAGCGGTCCGTCGCAAATATTTGTTTACAGCCGGTTTGAAGATTACGAAATCGTAGTCCGTAGGGAAGCAGTCTCATAGTGTTGTGTGCCAACAATTGAAAGTTTAATGAAATTTGGTTTGATGCTCGGCGTACGGATGGAAGAAAGGTAAGTTATTTGTATTTGAGACGTGCTTTTGCTATGAATGTCTTCCAGGGAGGAGCCAGAGATTGGAGATCAATCAAGTCTGGTTAAGAAAACAGAAAAGAAGAAAGAGTCTTACGATATTTTCTTTTAAAACGTTACTCTCTTCCCCCCCTCTCTCTCTCTCTCTCTCTCTCTCTCTCTCTCTCTCTCTCTCTCAATGACACTCGTACTTTCTCTTATTATCTCCTTTTTCTCTCTGTCGTGTATTGATGCCCCTCCATTTAATTACATAAGGGGTACTTTACTTCTTGAGCTCCCATAAGGTGGTTCCTAGGGTTAGAGGTGACAGCTATGGGTTAGAGGTGACTCCGGAAACGAAAGTCGAAGAAATTAGTTAACATCCGGATATAGAGATTCTGTCTTTTCTTGGCTACTCGATTTCTCTATCTATCTGTTTGTCTTTCTGCCTCTCGCGCGCACTTTAAAGAGTTAATTGTCTCCCTCTCTCTCTTTTTCTCTCTCTGGTTTCTCTGTGATTGTTATTTTATGTGTAATACATTTATATATTTAATGAATTGCGACCTTCGTATTAAATATGAGAGATGTTGATCGAACATGAGTTCCTGGCGATGCCAACGGGCGTATGCTAGTTTGTACACGTCAAGAACTACGAAAACGGTTAAGAGTGTATCGGGACGCTGAGCTAAGAGAAGTTTGAATGATGCAAACGCAACTAGCTAAATCATCTATTGATGCGTTAGGCCCTATTTCTAGTAATGGATGTATGGCAAGCGCGAACTTTACAATACTATGCGAGCATCACATACTCATAGGGACTTCGTCTAAGATTACCCTTTTAGCTGAGCAGATTAAGGAAAAATCGTTCATTTTGGTAAGCAAGCATGAAACTTGGCACGATTGCTCACAATGGTCTACTCTTCCGAAAAAACTTTTGGGCCACTCAAAAAATCCAAGATGGCCGCCATTTTCAAGATGGCCGCCATTCTGAAATCCAATATTGCTAGTTTACAAAGTATCTAACCGATTTTCACAATTTTTGAGTCAAATTATATGTTTTAGGGGATGCGAAAGCAGTAAATGACACAAAAATAACCGATAAATGAGTCCTACAATCCACAAAGGTACATATATGAGATGAATTTAAGCAAATATTGTCAATTTTTGCCTTTTATTGCCATTAAACCGAATCATTGACTTGATATTCAATTCCCCAAGTGAGCTGAATGTATTAGTTATAAAAATTAATTTTTGAATTAAGCTGCTCAGCTATTTCTTATGGAAGTCGCTTCAGACAAGGCATGACGTCATTTGATCTAAGGAGTAAATAAGAACAAGTCTGACTTCCTTGGAAATACGATATTTTAATAGGCAATTGAACAGCGAATTTATGGTAACCATTAGACCAAAAAGTCAAACAGATTGGATCGAAGGTAACAGAGAAAATATCAGAATTTCTGAAGAACATATGTTATAATATTACATATAGAATATAGACAGACACTAGCAACGTCTGTGTGTGAGACTGTACAGAAAAGAAGTAAAAAAGGATAACGCTAGCCAAATTAGAGCTATGTTTATGAACATTATTAAAAACTTTTAAATAGGGTCAGAAATTGACCGGCCCAAATATGACATCAGTGTTCCGTGCTAGGTCTGATTTTAGGCTTGTCAGGATGGAGAATAGCCGCACGTGTTAACAAGTATTTGAAGTGATAGAGATTATCGACTTTACGAGAATACCCCCTCCCCCCCCCCCCCAAAAAAAATTGATCTAATGTATGAACTTTACACAAAATATTATAAGAAAATGAGCAATAATTTTCAAAGTCGATTTTGAATCAAGAATTGAATAATCCATCAAAGTCTAAGGATGAGGAAATTGAAAGACACGTGGTATTCTTAAAAAAAACTTTAGTATGTTAAGACGCACGTGGTCACAATCAATTTATTACCCCAATTCCTTACCTTAATCCACAACCGAATTAAAGTCAACTATCCGATAAGCCTAATACTCTAACCGATAGGTAAGATGAACCTTCATTTACTTCGAAAATTAATTAATTCATTATTATTTAATCAACTAAGGAGTGCATGTTCATTGCTGGGCATTGGCGCACTCGGGCGTGTATCTTTCCTCGAAAGACCACGTAAAATCCGTTAATCAAATTCCTGTTACGTAATTTTTACGTTATTTTTATGTAATTAATTAAAAATACGTTCTGAGAATAAGACTGGATTTATGTTTCTGAATATTTTAGAAGAGGATTGATGGGTTGTTTAATTTGGATTATTTTGATACTGTTCTCATCTTGAGTGTTATTCTCACAGCGTCTCGGCCGATGTAACCTCCGACCTTCTTTAGGTTGAACATATAAGGTACTAAGTAAAATTATCATTTAGGTGAAGTCTTCTGAAGGTTGAAGGTTCAATCCTCACTGCGGGCGATACTAGAAATAGTGAATTACTGAAGACTTCTACCCGGCCATGGTATGCAACTCCCGTGGATAAAATAAAGGGGTGTCGTTCGAAATTCTGTGCAGATTCCCGAGTCCGACAGAACAATTCCCGAGGTCGACAGAATATATCTGAAGAAAGTCGAATCTAACATCGGTCGAAAAGTTGTGAGAATTACACTCAAGATGAGAAAAGTAGTCCGAATAATCCAAATTAAACAAATACTGGATTTATTCAGCAAGATGTTCGTTTCGTCGATTATCATAAGGAGAAAAAAGGGAGGGCAAGGAACTTATTTTGAAGCCCCTTAGCTTAATAAATGAGTATTTTGTTAAACCGTCCTTAGGACGTGTCTTGCCACATTCAAACTTCAACGTAGACTGACGCTTGTTCGTGGGCCACTCTTAATGTTGTTATGCCTGAGGTAATGTCTGTCCGCTTCATAACATTCCGGTTCACACCACTTAACATAGTCGATCTCTTGACCTCTACGTTAGCGATTGTTCGAAACTTGTCCTATTTCGCAACATATACCTCACAATAAGTACTAGCTAATGGTTTCTAATAGATTTGTTTTCATCAATATTTTATAGCAGGACTATTGACATGCAAAGAGGAAAAAAGAAAGGTGCTATGATCGAGGTAGTAGTATTAAAGAACCACAGTCGCAATAATAGTATTTCAACGAATCGACAGGGACAACAGTACCCAATTTTTTTAAAGAACATATTTCACCCCAAACAAGGCAGCCCGCCACTGTAAACGTAAAGGGCTACTGAGAATTAGGGTGTAGGTTGTGGGTGTCATCCTAAGTTGGGAGCTGTATAGCTAGATGTCTGTTTACAATAGTTTCACACCTCTGCATGTCGGTACAGTCGGAGAAATAGGGAGCAAGGAGGGAGGTCCAGAAGCTGATATAACGAGGAAAGATGTTATTGGAGTAGTAGGCTCTCCGACATCTGGGACCTCTACAGTGAATAGATGGGATTTAGCTGATTGTCTAGTTGGTCTAGTGTATTTACGTTAATGGTAAATAAGTCAAACTATTGTAGTAAAAAAGGTCGCATGATCGTCATTATTGTAACGGTTCTATTGAACCTTCTTGAAAGACGTAAGTTCGTTTCGACTATTCTCACTTCTCTAGTGTTTCCTCTTACTGATGCTTTGTAAATTAGGTACAAGTACAGCTTTTGAACCGGGCAAAAACTAAACTGTTTTTTTTTAACCCTAACTCTAAACTAAGCTTCAACACTAAATTAACTCTAATATTACCGTAAACTAAATCTAAACTAAATCTAAACATACCTTAATCTATTCGGTTTTTATCCGGTTCAAGATCTGTAACATCATCGCCAATTTTGTACCGAATATTTACCTATTAAGACTCGATATTTTAAATTAAATAAAGCGTTTTGTTCGAAATTCAGTCCAGATTCCCGAGTTCGACAGAAATATTACAGAGATCGAACAGATACACTTGACGAAAGCCAGAGGTTAGAGCGGCTGAAAAGTAATGATGATAACACCCAAAATGAGAAATGTACTCCGAATAACCACAATTATAAAAAAATAAAAGGATTGACACACTTTTATTAATTTTATAAAGATGAAGCTGAGGATTAGGATGGGAATGAGAATGACGATGAAGATGAGGATGAACATAATGATGAGGATGAGGATGAAGATGAGGATGAGGATGAAGATGATGGTGAGGATAAGGATGAAGATGAAGATGAGGATGAAGATGAAGATTAAGATCAAGATCAAGATGAAGATGAGGATGAAGATGAGGATGAGGATGAAGATGAAGATGAGGATAAAGATGAGTATGAAGATGAAGATGAGGATAAGGATGAAGATTAAGATCAAGATGAAGATGAGGATGAAGATGAAGATGAGGATGAAGATGAGGATGAAGATGAAGATGAGGATGAAGATGAGTATGAAGATGAAGATGAGGATGAAGATGAGGATAAGGATGAAGATGAGGATGAAGATGAGTATGAAGATGAAGATGAGGATGAAGAAGATGAGTCTGAAGATAAGAATTATGATGAGGATAAGGATGAGGATGAGGACGAAGATAGAGAAGATGTGGATAAAGAAGACTAAGATGAAGAAGATGAGGATGAAGATGAAGATGAAAAAGATGAGAATGAATATTTACATTCTTGTAATTTTCCCAAATAAATTATTTTGTGATGTTCAAGATTCGTTGCTAAAATTCAGTTCCTAATTAAGACGGGAAGACGGTGTCAATGCAGAAAATATCCCTTCTAATTATCTTCCTCTCAAGTAACGTGAAGCCATGGTTAAACCCGTTCACTGTTTTTAATATAATTCATTAATGAGTATTTCAAAAAGAAACTACTGTTCTGATTCATTTGAGTATTTGTAAAATAAAAAGGTATTTCGGCAGTTTTCGGATCGTAATTTGATAATAACGTTATTATTTAGAAAAAAAGAAACACATTCTTAACATGGGGAGGGAGGCGTAGTTAACTATTCTGTAATTTAACCTAAAAATGTAATAAAGAAAAATACCGTAAAAATCCAATTAAAAACATTTGATTATCTTATGTAAATTAAATGGGAATACTTTTTGCTTTTCCATCGTTTTTCGCGTTTGCGAAGCTACAACCGGAACAGAATTCCATCACCCAAACTTGAACGTAGCTTTTGTAAAACATTCCAATGAAGTTCTTTTCTTCAATAAATCCCGCTTCCAAACATTTCTTACGGTCTTTAAACATAAAAGGTGGACTTGTAATAAGCAAGGGAAAGAAGGGTGCTTCTTTAGATTAGGACCCGAACTAACTTTTATCCGAACCATAATCTTTCCCCTAACTCTAAGCCTAACGATAGGGGCAACGTTTGCTCGGGTCATAATCTGGAGAACAATTGAAAGAAGAGGATTCTATAAACATAGCAGTTATATTAAGGTACAATTTAGTAGCAATAATCGTATTCAAAGCAACGTATGTTGTCGGCACTGAGAAATGAGGCGCCGTACTAAGTTTATGTCATCTAAGTCGACAAATTGTAGCGGAAGATTTCTGTGATGTCAATGGTTGTTACATTTGGAGCAAATCGATCCAACATACTTAAGTAAACAATAAGCCACGTGTTTTTGACATTCTAAGCCACTATGTCATATAATGTTTTGAAAAGCTAGTGCTATAGTTTAAGTGAACTCTTGCTTACAAAAAAATGCCTTAGCAGCCCAGTCGACATTCCTAATAGAGGTTCCTCATACAATTAGAAATAAACTAAACCTTTCTCAGCTAGAAAATAAAGCCGAGAACGGTTTACCTCCTCAGCACGACAGCAATTAAACAATTTTCGGACCGACTGTCGAAGACGTATCTCCGAGTTATGTTGTAACGTTTCACAATGATCAAAGATAAGCGCGATTTAAGTCGGTGGTTTTGGAAAAACATAGATTACAAGATTTAACTTAGTTTTCTGGGAAAGGAATGTGTGACTCCGCCTTATATTAAAAAATCAGGTGAATGTCCTGAAGAATGCCAGGAAATTACCGCGTCAAGCTTTTCTAAGTCTTTTGCTTTAGACGTGTTTGAAGACTAAATTAATAATCCAATAATATTGTAAATTGGCTCGCGTATATCTGCAATCTGGTAACGCGCTAAGCATTTGGTGAAGAGGATTTTCATTTATCGCCGGAAAAAAACAATCTCATATAAATAAGATGACTGTTGTAAGAAGCGCGTTTTTTCAATATTTATTCAGATATGGTGCACACGCTATGAAGCAATATCATACGAGTTTAGTAGACACCAGGGTCCTAAACATGTATTGATCTGAGCTGAAAACCTATCACGTCTTTCTCTGTCGGTTTTGATCGATGACGTACACAATGATGACGTCATGCTCAGGTATCTTAAGTTTTGAAATTCAATTGGTTAATAGTAACGAAACCAATTTGTTTTCTTATTTGTTTACTATCGTGTTAGTTTTGTTCCGTGTACTCTTGATAACGTCATTGTTTTGTAACGTCAACTACCGAACAACAGGTTAGGGGAAAAACTCCTATTTATCTACGTCCCACACAGTAGAATGTGACACAAGGTCGGAAAGTGGGAATGCACTCCAGAGGAGGAGTGCTAGAGCTTTTAAAAAATTGCCTGGGCAGAGTGCCTCAGACATTAAGCACTAAACTCAATCCTCCCCAAAGAGGGGAGGCAAAGCCTGGGAGCGCTACCTCCCAGAACTGCACAGGACAGACCCATTGACCGGCGTAAATCCAGACCCGAAGATCCAGACAACACCAGTATGGGGTGCAGTATCCATCGGAACAGATACTACACTTTGATCTTAGCCAAAAGGCCGAGAAAGCTTAGAAAGGTTAGGGGAAAAACAGATATATATCGATGACGTTATTAATTTATGACGTCATCCATTGAAACGGATGATCGCCACGCATAGTGGATGACTTTAGGTCATTAGACATGATAATCATTTTATTTTACGAAAAAATAAATTACTAACGTAGTTCTATATTTTCTATGACTATTTGAGTAATACATCTAGATAAATAGCGAGCGCGAACACTGGCGAAGCATACATTTAGCTTCCTTATTGACGGTGGGTTACATTAATGTATTGAATAAAAAACGTAAATTCGCATAAATCGGCAATAGGCGCCTAATTATATACTTATATAATTCTAAGGAGGTCTTTGACATAGTGGGAACTGTCTGATTAGAAAAAATAAACGAACAAAAAAATAACATTTGACCTCCGACGACCTTATAATAGTTGAAAGGTGGTAAAACATCAACTAACACATTCCTCTCCCTCTTTGTTATTATGTAACTTCACTATATTTTGTTCTTATTAGCTCCTTTCATGAAGCGGCTGGAGGTGAAGGTCGCTAAGTTGTTAACGGCACAAACCGACAACCTAGGTGTGCCTAGTACGAATCAAGTCTGTTTCACAGAAAATCCTTAAATTTAGGATGTTGGCAACTTTCAAGTGGTGCCTTCTCTAAGTACCCGTGGTCTATCTAGAAAAGATTCTAACTGAAAAGATATCTAGGAAACAAATGCCGACAATTGAATCATCTTATTCATAATAAATACATGGATCAAGTGGCTTCATCCCTTGTCTGGAGCGAGTTCCATAAAACAAGTCAGGATACCGCTTTATTATGTAAAAGGGCTCAGTACGTTTTTTTGGAATTATCATTACAGAGTAGCGAATATTTGATGCAAGAAAAAAGAAACTATCCTCGTTTCTCAGACCTCACACCGATAACTGTCTGTTTTGGCGACACAATGAAAACTAGATTGTTCTAAAGCACTTTTTGAAAAGTCTTGAAGAACTTCAGAATCGCATTGAAAAGGAAATGCTCAAGATTAACGCGTGAAAAGCTACACACAATTGTGTCTTAATTTTGTTGATTATTGCACTCTCGTCATCAATTGAAATTAAGGAACTGGAGTTATCTCCCCTTATAGTTCCCTTTTTATCCGTTAGGTGTCGCTCGGCCCTGACTAGAAGGAACTCTCCTCTTTTTCTCTCTCTCTCTATGTTTCTTTCGTTTGAAGAAGTCAATAAAAAATCAGTCCCTTTATTTTTAAGTGTAACCCTGTTTTATGACTTGTTCTTAAAAGATAAGCTGCTTGCTTCAACACCACAAGGTAGGATCGTTTTCAATTCCCTTTTTATTATTGATGTCGTGTTAATTTCTGCAACACATTTTCGGGTCGATTTGTAAAATCTCGTTTTAATTTACGCCTTTGCATTGATTTCAATATATATCTAAGCAAATGAAAACACATTCAATGCGAAATAATCAAAGTTACATTGAGTGGATGAATACACACACACAATGAGTCAAACAATTATACAATAAATAGTTTTGAGGGGCCTACTTTCTAGGAAGTTAGACACAAGGTCATGTTGTTACCTTGAAGGGCCGTTAATCAATCAGACAGAACGGATGTAGATTTACTAGAGGGTGTATTTACAGAAAAAACAACAACAGAATAGTATGTTATGGAGAGACTGCTCCGATGCTACGGGTATTTTCATTTTTCCTATTGCAGGTAAACGTGGCACAAGGTCGGAACGCATGAGGAGCAAGCCAGCGCCCCTAAAGACGGCGCACTCTGATCTATTAAAAAAAAATGCCTAGTTAGCCCCGTCGGCATCCCCAGCTCGTAACGCCACAAACACTTTAAAATAAACAAACTCAATTTTTAAATAAGGGAGGCAAGGCTTAAGATGGTTGGCCTCCTAGAAATAGAAATAGATTTCATGTAAGTTTTCAATTATAGGTATGGAGTTAAAATCAGTTCTAACAGATTATCAAAGCAAATGACTCCATTAAAAGGAATTCCATTTATTTCAAACATCCAAGCGTTGGTGGTGAAATAAGAGAAGCTTAATATGAGAAAGGTTAAAGTAAGAAGAAACGTTCCTTCCATTGTACCATGTGCTACAGGTTGGCTAAACAGCAAGTACTTGATCAACAATACTCTTAAAAGTGTCGACATAGAAAGTGGTATATTCTACATGAATGTCAACTAATGATCTCAGAATATGATTTGAAAGATCATGTATACAGATCAAGAAGAGCGTTGGGTCCAGGTTTCATCCCCGGGACGATGAAAAAAAACAAATCTAAATAATAAATCAAATTTATATATTTTATATATTTTATATATTAAATCTTTCAATACTGAAATGCTATTGTGTATTACCTCATAATTGATTTATTTGTCCTTCGAATTCGATGTATATCAACACAGGTTGTGTTACATAATCAAAGTGTAAGTTTGAATGAAACCGGTTGCTTGACATCTAGGCGCCAACCTCAGAAACGGAAGTCGACAAAATTACGTGACTTCCGGGGAAGATATATCATCTCTCTTAATGGCAACACTTCAAGTAAAACGGACGCATGAAATGAATGTTTACTGATGAGTGGAGGCGCTTAGAATGCTGTTAGATGTCTCGTGACAAGCAATCTATAAATCTATATATTTATCTCTTTCTCTATGGCTTGCTTGCGCACGCTTGTAACCCGTTACTGTAAAGTGTTAATTTATTTTTTTTGTTTACTAAAGTTATATATATATATATATATATATATATATATATATATATATATATATATATATATATATATATATATATATATATATATATATACTATACGACAGTTGTGAACGCAGATTAGAAAAACTAAAGTGAACAAGGAAGATTAATATTTATTTGAGGTTGACAACAACGGGGAGATGGACAACAAAGTAGGACGAGGGAGAAAAGTAGGAACTAAAGGTATATATATGTATGTGTGTATGTATATATATATATATATATATATATATATATATATATATATATGTATATACATATTTATTTATTTATCTTTTATTTTTTGATGTGTTGATGTTTTTTATATTTATAATATAAAACTAAAAATAATACATTAATCACTTAAATAATAGTGTCATGTATTCGTCCAAACACTTTAAAATGCAGCAACATTTTTGTGAGTGACGGATAAATTTTATTAGACAGACGAACAGCACAGGTAAAGAATTTTTTAATTAATTTTTTTTTGTGTGTCTTAAATAAATAATATAAGTTAGCAAAACATTTATATGGAACAAAACGTAGATTTAGTATAAGGAACGTTTATGTTTTTGTCTTTTAAGGGAAGTGGGGTCTGATCAACTCTGCTGGGAAGCCATGAAATTAAATACTGTCTTGTTTTTAAATTCCCGAAACAGTTTTTCATGGTAAACAACTGATGATCCCTTAAAATAGTGTTAGAAACTAACTAATATAATAACTGTAAAAAATAAATTGACTTACATGAGTGATTTTCCACTGGAAGACTTGAGACTATAAGTTTGTTTTTTTTAAGTTTTTTTTTTATATAGTTTTAATGGTTGAGAAACTTCCGAGACTATATATATGTATATATATATATATATATATATATATATATATATATATATATATATATATATATATATATATATAATTAATCGCGGCTTTCGTGTAAAATACTTGAAATGCTGATCGAACCCGAGTTCCCGACGACAACTATGACGGGTGTGTATAACGCTTTATACACACCACGAAAAAGAGAAACGATGTAGTTGTGTAATTTCATGCTGAAACCGTAATATATGTATTTACCTCCCTTGCAGGAGGTTAGACACAAGGTCAAAGTAGTTCTATTTATTTCCTCTTCAGGAGTGTAGACACAAGGTATGATGTGGAAGGCTCTGGTTACAAAAAGGCTTTAGCAACCCCGTCGGCATTCCCCGCTAGAGGCGCCTCAGGCGATCAAAAATGAACTAACCTCATTCTCAAAAAGAAAAGATATCCTGGGATGGTAGATATCCTTTGACTGAACATAACCATACATCAGCCCGACAGCAAAAACGTCACTGTCGGATAGGTGTCGAGGACGTATTCCCGACTGAACCCGATTTAACCTCATGAAAAAAGTGTAAATGTATACACACGTTACTTTTTCGAAATATATTATTATTATTCGTTAAATTGCAATCAATAGAAATACCTAAACTTGATAGGGCATTTGAATTTGGCGATGCCAAGTATATTTCTCTTATCCAATTAACTCGAACCAGAAAGAATATAGCCAGTAATATAATTCGATCCTCTCCGTAAACCCGGAAATGAAGTAATTCCGTGACAGTCCATAACTAAGGAAATCACTTTGGCGGAAAGCGAGTTTGCCAATAACACCTAGAATGGAAACATTGGAAAGGATTTTTTTTCCGATTTATTTTTCTACTTCTTCGGTTTCTTACTTCCAGAATGAATAGCCTCCCTTTTATTCCAGTTAAGCAGCAGGTTTGCATGGAAACGTTCCACAGTTGCGTGCCAATAAACTTAAATTGGTTGGCTTTTACATCTAATTTCTACCTAAAGGAAATCGATAGTTTTCTTATTTACAGAGTGTGTCAGTTCAAATCAGTCTATTATTCCAGCGCAGTGGTACCCAAAGGGGAGCGTATGCTCCAAATGTTACAAGACGCGACGTAGATGTTTGAATTTTTATTTTTAAGGAGTTACATGTAGTCTCTATGCAGTCGCCTCCGCACGATAGACGAGTTAGATACAAGGTCGTTTTGGAACCAACAAATACTCAGTCTAGTAAGGCTTCTCTTTCACGGACCGAGGACTAGTAAGGTACTGATATCGATCGTGACCCAGTTTTAGTGAGGTTCGACTCGGAAGACTTCGGCTGTCCTACGCAAACGCCCGAGTGTTGACGAGCCGAATAATTACCAGACAACAATTTTGATACGGTGCTGCGTCCTGTGATTGTAAGTTATATTTTCAAGAAATTTTCTAAAAGAAACAACAAAAAAAACAAAACAAGCAAAACATAGCGAAGTTACTTTTATCAAATAAATATTTTTTGTTATTTTGTATACGTTGATGCGTCCTATAATATTCAGTTATAGTTGCAAGAAATTTTTTAAATAACAAAACAAATAAAACAAGCAAAACAGAGCGAAATTACTGTTGTCAAATAAATATTTTTAACCCTAACTGCTAACCCTAAACCCTAACCCTACCCCTAATCCTAACCCTAACCCTAACCCTAACCCTAACCCTAAACCCTAACCCTAAACACTAACCCTAACCCTAAACCCTAACCCTAACAAACAAACAAAACAAGGAAAACATTATCATCATAAGACGCAGCACAGTATCAAAATTGTCGTCTGGTACAAATCGGCTCGTCAACTCTCGGGCGTTTGCGTAGGACAGCCGAACGCTTCCGAGTCGAACCTCACGACAACTGGGTCAGGATCGATATCAGTACCACTAGTAAAGCTAAGCAGCCAGACAGTCACTGAACTTATCCCCTTGCCAAAAGACTCTATTTTATGGTTCTTATTTTGTAAAGCTCCTTTTTGTTAGGATACAACACTGAGAAATGGTTACCAACTTACCGTTTATCCTTACTTTAGAATATTGTGTATTTAGCACGTAGGCATGGACATAGAATATTGTGTATTTAGCAAGTAGGCATGAACATAGAACATTGTGTATTTAGCAAGTAGGCATGAACATAGAATATTGTGTATTTAGCAAGTAGGCATGAACATAGAACATTGTGTATTTAGCAAGTTGGCATGAACATAGAATATTGTGTATTTAGCAAGTAGGCATGGACATAGAATATTGTGTATTTAGCAAGTAGGCATGAACATAGAATATTGTGTATTTAGCAAGTAGGCATGAACATAGAATATTGTGTATTTAGCAAGTAGGCATGAACATAGAATATTGTGTATTTAGCAAGTAGGCATGAACATAGAACATTGTGTATTTAGCAAGTTGGCATGAACATAGAATATTGTGTATTTAGCAAGTAGGCATGAACATAGAATATTGTGTATTTAGCAAGTAGGCATGAACATAGAATATTGTGTATTTAGAAAGTAGGCATGAACATAGAACATTGTGTATTTAGCAAGTTGGCATGAACATAGAATATTGTGTATTTAGCAAGTTGGCATGAACATAGAATATTGTGTATTTAGCAAGTTGGCATGAACATAGAATATTGTGTATTTAGCAAGTAGGCATGAACATAGAATATTGTGTATTTAGCAAGTTGGCATGAACATAGAATATTGTGTATTTAGAAAGTAGGCATGAACATAGAATATTGTGTATTTAGCAAGTTGGCATGAACATAGAATATTGTGTATTTAGAAAGTAGGCATGAACATAGAACATTGTGTATTTAGCAAGTAGGCATGAACATAGAATATTGTGTATTTAGCAAGTAGGCATGAACATAGAACATTGTGTATTTAGCAAGTAGGCATGAACATAGAACATTGTGTATTTAGCAAGTTGGCATGAACATAGAACATTGTGTATTTAGCAAGTAGGCATGAACATAGAATATTGTGTATTTAGCAAGTAGGCATGAACATAGAATATTGTGTATTTAGCAAGTAGGCATGAACATAGAACATTGTGTATTTAGCAAGTTGGCATGAACATAGAACATTGTGTATTTAGCAAGTAGGCATGAACATAGAATATTGTGTATTTACCAAGTAGGCATGAACATAGAACATTGTGTATTTAGCAAGTTGGCATGAACATAGAACATTGTGTATTTAGCAAGTAGGCATGAACATAGAATATTGTGTATTTAGCAAGTAGGCATGAACATAGAACCTTGTGTATTTAGCAAGTAGGCATGAACATAGAATATTGTGTATTTCGCAAGTAGGCATGAACATAGAATATTGTGTATTTACCAAGTAGGCATGAACATAGAACATTGTGTATTTAGCAAGTAGGCATGAACATAGAATATTGTGTATTTAGCAAGTAGGCATGAACATAGAATATTGTGTATTTAGCAAGTAGGCATGAACATAGAATATTGTGTATTTCGCAAGTAGGCATGAACATAGAATATTGTGTATTTAGCAAGTAGGCATGAACATAGAATATTGTGTATTTCGCAAGTAGGCATGAACATAGAATATTGTGTATTTAGCAAGTAGGCATGAACATAGAATATTGTGTATTTAGCAAGTAGGCATGAACATAGAATATTGTGTATTTCGCAAGTAGGCATGAACATAGAATATTGTGTATTTAGCAAGTAGGCATGAACATAGAATATTGTGTATTTAGCAAGTAGGCATGAACATAGTATATTGTGTATTTCGCAAGTAGGCATGAACATAGAATATTGTGTATTTCGCAAGTAGGCATGAACATAGAATATTGTGTATTTAGCAAGTAGGCATGAACATAGAATATTGTGTATTTAGCAAGTAGGCATGAACATAGAATATTGTGTATTTAGCAAGTAGGCATGAACATAGAACATTGTGTATTTAGCAAGTTGGCATGAACATAGAATATTGTGTATTTAGCAAGTAGGCATGAACATAGAATATTGTGTATTTTGCAAGTAGGCATGAACATAGAATATTGTGTATTTTGCAAGTAGGCATGAACATACATGTTTATAAATCATTGATATGGCTCTACTGAAGTTGATACTAATTTTTTAAGGACATTTTTGAATAGACAGACTCTTTTGAAAAAAAAAGAATTGAATAAGATGTAGAAATTAGATTCTTCCACAATATGATCTGAGGTACTAATCGGATTCTAACTCTGTCTGATGAGATATCAGTTTATAATAGCTGGTGATCGATAACATCGATATACCAGTGTTGAGCATTAGTTTACTGCACTGAAGATTGCGTTAGCATGAAATATCGATGTCCGTAGGTATTAGAATAATTAATATATATATATATATATATATATATATATGAGATAATATATTTCATTTATGTTAATAAGAAAAAAATCACATTGACAAGAAAATGTAAGAAAACATTGAAAAGCATTCTAAAAATCATTACGAAAACGCAAAAAACAGAAATATTTGGTGAAAATATATAAAAAAAGCGTTTCATATATTTATATACATTTCATTAATTATCTTTTTAACAAAAAAATAAAGAAAGAAATAAAAATCTAATTAATAACAGTTGTTTAGCTACGGTGTGTTATTATCGTCTGCCAGTCTTCAATTTAGCGTTTCGCAGTGTTCGCCTCGTCAACTCTCGGGCGCTTCCGATAATTGCCCGAACGTTGACGACGCGAAGTCACGGAGACAGGGTACGACATCTATAAGAGTACCCTTAGCGTGTTTATCCTCGCAAACACGCACCTAACGAAGATTGGAATATATAAGCCAACACTTTGCAAAAATAACATCAAATATGAGAACAGTAGTCCGAAAAATCCAAATAATAAAAATGATCAATCCTCATGTCAAAACTTCTTATACATAAGGTCGGAGGTTACAACGGCTGAAACGTTGTGAGAATAACAGCCAAGATGAGAATAGTAGTCCAAAAAATCGAAATAATACAATCTATTTAATAATGTGTCAAAGAGCAACTCCACTGTTTTGGAATCGGTCTAAGATGGAGTGACTAGTGGTTGGTGCACTAGCTCAGATGGTATAACAATATTAGGGATATGGGCTACTGGCAGGTTTTAAATTTTATTCAAATACAATTATATTTTAAATTTAAACCTCATATTACAAATAATATAGTGTGTTTTGGATTTGTTTAGATGATGGTTTAATTAATTTAGACTGGCCTGTGGCGCAACGGATGAAAGTGCTAAGTTATAATACATTCTAAGTAGTAGTCTCCTCGAAAGTTGAAGGTATATCCTCAGTGCGCACAATATTAGAAAACAATTACAAATTACTTAAGACTTCTACCAGGTCATAGATGACGGAACGAGATGAAGCTATCCCCAATAATGTCAAAGCAATCATGTTACAGAAAAACAAACATTCATCTGTCTGTATATTTTACACGAATTGTCATAATATTAGTGTTGTGGGGTACAAATCACCCCTATTGAAGAACTAATGGAAGCAACCATCTATAATAAATACCATGGTTGCAAAGACCCAAACAGAGCACACTCCTATCATGTGAGTGTCCACGTGTGGTATCTGTTCCGATGGATACTACACCCTATAGACCGGTGTTGTCTTGGCCTTCGGGGCATGATTCCACCGGTCTATGGGTCTGTCCTGTGCAGTTCTAGGAGTTCCACCCTCCCAGGCTTTGCCTGTCCTCTTTGGGGAGGAGTAAGTTGATAGCTTACTGCCTGAGGCGCCCCTACCGGGGAATGCCGACGGGGCTGTCCAGGCAATTTTTAATGGCTAAAGCGCTCACGTTCTCGGGCGCTGGCTTTTCAAATCCCACTTTCCGACCTTGTGTCACATACTCCTATAGTGGGTAGGTGTTAAATATCGAGGACACTCCTATCATGTGAGTGTCCACGTGTGGTATCTGTTCCGATGGATACTACACCCTATAGACCGGTGTTGTCTTGGCCTTCGGGGCATGATTCCGCCGGTCTATGGGTCTGTCCTGTGCAGTTCTAGGAGGTCCACCCTCCCAGGCTTTGCCTCTCCTCTTTGGGGAGGAGTAAGTTGATAGCTTACTGCCTGAGGCGCCCCTACCGGGGAATGCCGACGGGGCTGTCCAGGCAATTTTTAATGGCTAAAGCGCTCACGTTCTCGGGCGCTGGCTTTTCAAATCCCACTTTCCGACCTTGTGTCACATACTCCTAATGTGGGTAGGTGTTAAATATCGAGGACACTCCTATCATGTGAGTGTCCACGTGTGGTATCTGTTCCGATGGATACTACACCCTATAGACCGGTGTTGTCTTGGCCTTCGGGGCATGATTCCGCCGGTCTATGGGTCTGTCCTGTGCAGTTCTAGGAGGTCCACCCTCCCAGGCTTTGCCTCTCCTCTTTGGGGAGGAGTAAGTTGATAGCTTACTGCCTGAGGCGCCCCTACCGGGGAATGCCGACGGGGCTGTCCAGGCAATTTTTAATGGCTAAAGCGCTCACCTTCTCGGGTGCTGGCTTTTCAAATCCCACTTTCTGACCTTGTGTCACATACTCCTATAGTGGGTAGGTGTTAAATATTGAGGACATTCCTATTATGTGAGAGTCCACGTGTGGTATCTGTTCCGATGGATACTACACCCTATAGACCGGTGTTGTCTTGGCCTTCAGGGCATGATTCCGCCGGTCTATGGGTCTGTCCTGTGCAGTTCTAGGAGGTCCACCCTCCCAGGCTTTGCCTCTCCTCTTTGGGGAGGAGTAAGTTGATAGCTTACTGCCTGAGGCGCACCTACCAGGGATTGCCGATGGGGCTGTCCAGGCAATTTTTAATGGCTAAAGCGCTCACGTTCTCGGGCGCTGGCTTTTCAAATGCCACTTTCCGACCTTGTGTCACATACTCCTATAGTGGGTAGGTGTTAAATATCGAGGACATTCCTATTCATGTGAGAGTCCTCGTACCACGTGTGGTATCTGTTCCGATGGATACTACACCCTATAGACCGGTGTTGTCTTGGCCTCCGGGGCATGATTCCGCCGGTCTATGGGTCTGTCCTGTGCAGTTCTAGGAGGTCCACCCTCCCAGGCTTTGCCTGTCCTCTTTGGGGAGGAGTAAGTTGATAGCTTACTGCCTGAGGCGCCCCTACCGGGGAATGCCGACGGGGCTGTCCAGGCAATTTTTAATGGCTAAAGCGCTCACCTTCTCGGGCGCTGGCTTTTCAAATCCCACTTTCTGACCTTGTGTCACATACTCCTATAGTGGGTAGGTGTTAAATATAGAGGACATTCCTATTCATGTGAGAGTCCTCGTACCACGTGTGGTATCTGTTCCGATGGATACTACACCCTATAGACCGGTGTTGTCTTGGCCTTCGGGGCATGATTCCGCCGGTCTATGGGTCTGTCCTGTGCAGTTCTAGGAGGTCCACCCTCCCAGGCTTTGCCTCTCCTCTTTGGGGAGGAGTAAGTTGATAGCTTACTGCCTGAGGCGCCCCTACCGGGGAATGCCGACGGGGCTGTCCAGGCAATTTTTAATGGCTAAAGCGCTCACCTTCACGGGCGCTGGCTTTTCAAATCCCACTTTTCGACCTTGTGTCACATACTCCTATAGTGGGTAGGTGTTAAATATAGAGGACATTCCTATTCATGTTTTACCGCATGTTAGGAATTCGGTCATCTCCTACCACATTTAGTGGCGTTACTGTATTGCTATGAATAAATACATTGTATATTTTAACCTGTCACAATTTGTGGTTATTATCTTTGTGACCCCTAGCACGGGTCTACAACAATTAGGGAGAGAAATCACGAGTTGCTCATCGCAACTGTGAAGAAAGAGGTGACGTCATGAGTCAGGTGACTTCCGTTTTCCGGTGAGCTCAGTCTTTTTGCGTTAGGGGATTTCGTCCCCGTCAACGTCTGTCAACAAACGACTAGTGTCTAAGCCGCTGCAGGGCGCCCCCCTTCCGGGGGAAGTTTACACCGACCACCGTTTACAGTGATTGACTTTTCCAGACAGGCAAATATACTGTGAATGTATTGGTGATTTCATTTTTTCAGCGTGATCGAGAAGACACTATTGGAATTTAAGATGACAGGCGATAATCGAGACAGGGTAAGCATGGAAAGTTGGGTCCATATCCGACACAATTATTAAGTCAATACACGCCGATAATCAATGCTTATCATAAATCACGAACCGCTTGAGTAGCATGAGATACGTTTTACTATAAATACTGCTGCCACATGTCTTGGGGTTTCACTCAGAAAATAAAATCTATACATTCCCGTGGCAAGTGCTCGACTGAGCTACTATTTTTAGTTTCTCGCGGCAAACATCCAAAACTTGTCTACATACAATCACTATAAATAATTTTCCTTTCTTACATTGTGTACTTTGAGCTAAACAGAACTTCCAAGAAATACATGTCTCTAGAACACGGGGCTGTTTAGCAGCTGACAACAAGATGGTCTTTTTATGTCCAATGTTGACAAGTTCTTGTAAAACAATCTTCTTGAATAATCATATGCTGCCCAGGTTTACAATCGTCTCTAATACTCTATGTATTGGTCTCCCCGTTAATCTGACACACTTATAAATACTAATCCTCGAGTGGCCCTTAGCCTTGATGAGCGGTGACTCTTTGGCAAGAAAAATGATGTTTCCATTAGATAACAAGTTCGAGTGTGACCTACGGGTCAAGATATGACGGTAGGAACTTCAAAATGAGATTTGCTTCTTATTGTCGTAACTATATCTCTAGCCGCGAACCTGTCAAGCAAAATCTTACATAAAATAATACAAACATACAAAACATAACATTATTATTTTTCGTTTGTTATTAAACTTTTTTTCAAGTATTGCAGCTTCAAAGAGAGATGAAGACACAGAAATCTCCGGCTGCTACATCACCACTACAACTACTTTTACAGTTGGACATCACTATCTAATGAGCAATCTATCAGCTGTTTCTGACGACGAAGAAAAACGATGGGTAATTTGTTGAGCTTGATGTACTCTTCAACGCTCTGATATATACAGAAACATATGGCGCAAATATAATTTATATCATATTTGTAGTGCAGGCCGACTATCTAATATTGACCAAGACCCGATAGGGCAACGGTTTTCAGATATAGCGATTACATGCAAAGACCGAATAAGTAGACAACAGACCAACCGACAGTCTACTCAGTGTGGGGTATCTGGGATATGATCGAGTTAGGTATATCTTTGTGAGATGCATAAACAAACACGATGTAAAGTGTTCTACTAGACGGGTGTCAGTAGTGATAAAAGTTGTGTATATTGCCACCCGAACATTTTTGCTGAGTCGACAGATTCCGATATATATATATATATATATATGTATATATATATATATATATATATATATAGTCTAAAGAAGCTTTGAGTTATTTTAAACAAAAAGACAAAAAAAAAAAGAAGGAAAATGCAGTTTAAATTCCCAGAGAAACTAACTAAATCCAAAATAGTGTAGACTTAACATTTGTTGGAAAATTCATAAATAAAAAATATATATAATAGTAAGTAAATAAAATAAAAAGGGGGATTTAGTATCTAACAGTGAAACAAAAGCAGGAGACCTTAACGTAAGCATCTAATATTAACACGGGGATCTTCAGCTGTTTACCATGAAACTGTTTCGGAGATTTAAAAACAGGACAGTTATATGCATGGCTCTCCAATGGTACAGATAAAACTACCATTTCCCCAATAATTAAGCTTAAAATGTTACTTATATATATACATAAATAAATAATAATAAAATAATAATAATAATAATAATAATAATATACTACTTTAAAACTACCGTGTGATATGGTAATTTGCATATCAAATAAAATTCGTTATAACAATAGTAATACTAGTAATAATAATAATAATAATAATAATAATAATAATAATAATAATAATAATAATAATAATAATAATAATAATAAAATACTATCTAAACACTACACCTACGAACCATTCTGCGATATGGTAGCTAGAAATAAAATTATATAGGAATTAAGGTTGCATTAAAAAAAAAAAAAAAAAAAAAAAAGCTTTAGTACCTTTGGTACCAGAGAGGCAAATAGATAAGAGGAAGGAAACCTAGCCATACAGATCTAAATACCCAATATATAGTCTAAAGAAGCTTTGAGTTATTTTAAACAAAAAGACAAAAAAAATAAAATGCAGTTTAAATTCCCATTGAAACTAACTAAATCCAAAATAGTGTAGACTTAACATTTGTTGGAAAATTCATAAATAAAAAATATATATAATAGTAAGTAAATAAAATAAAAAGGGGGATTTAGTATCTAACAGTGAAACAAAAGCAGGAGACCTTAACGTAAGCATCTAATATTAACACGGGGATCTTCAGCTGTTTACCATATATATATGTAGTAAAATATGAAAATATATTCGTGGCAATTAAGCTACGCAGAGGCTCCCGCTTTTCATCCCTGAGATGAATCTTCAGGCTAAAATGCCGGGAGCCTATGTGTAGCTTAATTGCCATAACTATATTTTCTATAGCTTACTACCTAGCTCTACTAACGTATCGAGCACTCTTGAAGTAAATACTGAAAATAAATACATAAAAATATATCTCCTTATAAAATGTTATGTTGTTACATGAAATAGTAATATATATATATATATATATATATATATATATATATGTATGTATATATATATAAATATATATATATGTATATATATATATATATATATATATATATATATATATATATATATATATATATATATATATATATATATATTGGTACAGAAAAATTAGTACAACATTCATACCGTCGGTTTAAAGCACGGAATGACTTAGTCATCCGGCTCTCTTCAGCTTCTGTTGTCATCAGCAGCTGAAGAGAACCGGATGGCTACGTCCTTCTGTATTTGAAACCGACGGTACGAATGTTGTACTAATTTTTCTGTACCAAAAATAAATAAATATTACGCTCTTGATTTTTATTTTTAAATTCTAATTCTTAATTGATCGAGCACTCTGCTGGATTTTTCCTGCTATATTTCAAATAAGTTATATATATATATATATATATATATATATATATATATATATATACCATTTTAGCTCAGTTTGGTAGAAAGAAATCAAATAAGGTGTTTAATTATTTTAAAATAAAGCATAATCTTAATTTATCCATGGTGTTACAAAAGGTTACGTCATAAAACTACTATAAAATATATATAGTCGAAATGCAGCCATGACTAATTCATTATGAAACGTTTGTTCCTTAGTATTCAACGAGCGTGTATATTGAGGCACGAACGTTAATTGTTGAGTCGATAATATTCCTACATATATATATATGGGAAGAGAAGGATTACCTACCCTTTCAATCACCGCCCTCCTCCACCCCTCCAATCCCTCACTCATTGCTATCATTTTCCAAATATTTCAAATATTCCACACCCTATCACAACAAATCCTACCTCTCCCCCTCTCAACTATTTTCTCCCATATCCCTTTCTTAAATTCCCTCATTTTTCAAAACGCTCTCTAAGACCATAACGTTAGCCCATCCACCAAAATCACAGCCCCCCCTCCCTCTCTACCCATCCTCCTTTCCCTGCATACACCCCCATACACAAACATTCCAACTTACTTTTCCCCTTCATTCTTGACCGCAGCCATCTGGTCAAACACCTCCCTCCCACCTCTTACTCCACTCCCTCTCTGCCATCTACTTTACCCCTGTTCATCCCCCACCTCTTTCTCTTACCACCAGCCACAGTAGTCCTTGCTCACCCCATCCTTCCATTTTTTCCCCACTCATTTTTTTCAACATTCATTTTTATTCTCCAACAAGTACGGACGTCCACCCAGTAGTGGCCATTATTTCATTTTATTTTTCCTCCCAATATGTCTACCCTACATGTATCTGTACTTGCATGACATTTTTTCTCTATATCATCATCCTGATGAAGTCTTATAAATAAAGACGAAACGTTGATGTACACATAAAAAACATCCATTTTTTGGTTTTCCTTTTTCATTTTCCCACATATATATATATATATATATATATATATATATATATATATATATATAAATCGATTGAGGGTAAACTGAAAGTGTAACGTTCTTCGATAGTTTATGAATAAGTACGTGGAAGAAAAAGGATAAATAGAGAGTAATTATTGTTGTCATTAAAATATACTTTGCGTAGATATTTTAACTTTTTTTTATCCGAAATGATAACTATTCAAAATGGCGGACGTAAAATGAAGTTCTTTTTCATCTCGTTTTTTTGGTTCGTGATGTTCTTTCATTATTTTCAGTTTTACTTTTATTTTTATCGACGTATATTTTGGCTCCTTTGACCAATTTCGGTCTGTCAATTAATCATATCCTACGGAAGGCAATTTTCTCAGAAATGGGACATCAATTTATGGAAGAGGCTTCCGAAATTTCGGCTTTTATAATTCTTTGAAATCGAGCGGGTTGCGGAACGAAGCCGCTGAGAATGGAAAGAGGAAACGAGTATTTTTATTGTTGTTGTTGGTAGTTGTAATATAAATATTAGTATTAATGTTAATTTTATTAATATTTATGATAACAAAAAAGGTAAAGAACAAGAAGTAAAAACTAAGCATATGACGAAGTTAGAAATAAAAACGTATCATGATAAAAATTAGTAGGATCTGTGGAAAGTCCACAGTTTTATCATACATTTTAGTATATTGCTGCCATGCATTATACAGGCATCTGGCGCGTACGCAGACCCCACGATAATATTGTAGAAGATTTCATAGGTATAAAAGTACTCTGGATAATATAGTTACATAATAGTACTGTTTATAGGGGTCTATCTTTAAAACCTTTGCAAGATTCGTGACATAATTCAACTCTGTAGACACACGGCGCGTACGCAGACCCTATGATATTATCGTAACAACTTTGATGATGATTATGATGCTGATGGTGGTTATGGTGGTCGTTGTGATGATGATGATGAAGATGATGATGAAGATGATGATGATGATGATGATTATGCTGATACTGCTGCAGCTACTGATGCTGCTGATGATTCTGCTGCTGTTGCTGCTGCTGTTTATTATGACGATGACTATGACGATAATGATGATGATGATGAGGATGACGATGACGATGACGATGATGATGACGATGGTGATGGTTATGGTGATGATGCTGCTGTTGTTGCTGACGATAACGATGACGTTCATGATGATGATGATGACGACGACGATGATGATGGTGATGATGATGACGATGATGATAACGATGATGATGATGATGATGATGATGATGACGATGATGATGATGATGATGACGATGATGATGATTATAATGATGATGATGACGATGATGATGACGACGACGACGACGACGATGGTGATGGTGATGATGATGACGATGACGATGTTGATGATGATGATGTTGATGATGATGACGATGACGATGACGATGATGATGATGATGATACTGCTGACGATGATGATGGTGATGCTTATGATGATGAGGATGATGATGATAACGATGATGACGACGACGACGACGATGATGATCATGATGATCATGATTTTGTTGATGATGATGATGATGATGATGCTGATGATAACGATGATGATAACTATGATGCTTATGATGCTAATGATGCTGATGATGCTTATCATGATGCTGATGCTGTTGCTGCTGACGATGACGATGATGCTTATGATGTGACGGATTATTTATGTGACTTGTACGCAATATGTCAGTAAATTTGTTGTTTCGTCACGTCTATTTTGTTTTCTTGTGGTTGATTTTGTTCTTTATTAGACGAAGGGCGAAATAAAACCCTAATTGCACGACTGCCTTCATCATTTCATAGGTACGTTTTTTCGATTTCTAAGGTTTTTTTAAACGTAAAAAAACAACAAATACCCGACAATTTCGCTTCTTTGAAAGAACAATCCATGTTAATGACGGAGCTAGACATTTTCGAATTCGTTACTGAAGGCCAAATTATCATCAATTTGACATTCGTCGTATGTCCATCGTATTCTACACACGCGTGTGTATCAGTGATGTGACGCTCGTTTATATACGACTGATGTTTCACTTGAACAAAATATAAAATTAGTTTCATCGTATAAAGTTTTGTTGGTGTAATAAAAACTGATACCGAAATCTAGTAGCAACTTAGTACTGAATTTTGCAACCTTTTAACTAAAATGGGTTTGGAAATTTAAACGATTCTAATATTAATTACTAAAAATACCACCCATGCAATATTTAACAAGCCGCGCATGCGTGGTCCCACTCTGTATGTTACTCGATGTGGCGAGTGTAACATGCAATAAATTTGGGCAATTTGGGGCATTTTTGACCCCCCCTTTGACCCCCTGGTAGCGCGAACCAGAATTTTTCTGAGGTCAAGGATGCTCATTTTATATCCAGAACAATTGCCTCTACATTTTGGCCAAGTTTCAGAAAAACCAGCGATACTTATTCTCTATTGGGAACAATTGCTGCCATATTTTGGCCAAGTTTCAGAGAAATTGAATGGATGGATGAAAAGTTATGGGGCAAAAAATGTCGTTTTTTGCCATTTTTGGGCCTTTTGACACCCTGGGAGGCTAACCAGATTTTTTTTCAAACATCGGAGAATGTCATTTTCTAACCTGACCAAAGGAACAACTTCATGCAAAATTTCAGAGATATTCAATACATGGCTGCGGAGAAAAATCCGGACAGACGAACGGACGGACAGACGGACGGACGGACATGCCTCAAAACATAAGTCCCCCGATTTTATAAATCAGGGGACCAATAACAATCCTTTTTGTTGCACAACCATATTTTTATCCTCCAATAAATTGCCGTTTCTGCCAGACGTGCCAATCAGGTCTCTGTCATTAACTTCTTACCTACTTTTTATCCTCGTTCAAAGGTCAGCACACTCAAGTACATTGTGCCAAATTATCAATGACCTGATGACAGAAAATTTCTTTTGGCATTGCTCCGATTTTTACTGTAATTGGCATCTTCGGTTCTGGAATAATCTGAGCAGTGTTATGATAGACATTTCTTTTTTTTGTAAATCCATCGATGAAAATATTAACGATAAATAGCTGGCATGGAATGTATTACATTCAAGATAATAATGTTTAATGGCGATTAAACAAACAAAAACCTCTCAGATATTCATGTTTAAAACTATTACGAATTTTGTTAACACACAGTTGTATCAATGGCATCAATCTTACAACTGAAAAGTTCTAAATAAGCGAGATTTTTTTATTTGAATTATAACCACTATCGGAGTTCATCATAGAACGCGGACTAAAAAAACTGTTGGGTATTCATGACTGAAACTTGGTGGGAAAGTCAGAAATACAGCTTGGTTAATATGTACCTAATATGGTTAGATTGCAAGATATACTCGTAAATTTAATTACTTAGGTGGACTATTTTCATAAGAGATGGCACCATATATAAAGACATATATTAAGGCATATATTAAGACATATATTAAGACATATATTAAGACATATATTAAGGCATATATTAAGACATATATTAAGGCATATATTAAGACATATACTAAGGCATATATTAAGGCATATATTAAGACATATATTAAGACATATATTAAGGCATATGTTAAGACATATATTAAGACATATATTAAGGCATATATTAAGACATATATTAAGACATATATTAAGGCATATATTAAGGCATATATTAAGACATATATTAAAAACGAATTATTAACCAATTAAAACTATGAATACCGACACGTATGCACACCACATTTTCCTTATGTATGAAACCATAAACTGTGGAAAAAAACAGATTTTGCAGCTCGTTCTGATAAAACAGAAAAGTTAACAAATGCGGGTTTTAATGAGCTTTAAATTAGGGGGGATTTGATTTATAAGCAACACTTTACTTTCGAGTAACTTACTGATGATGAGAGAATGGAAACTCATCGAAAATTACTCTAACTAACTCTTACGCTGATCTACCCTATTGCGACACTGCATGGATTCTTCTGACACTATTAATAGTTGTTGGAACACACACACACAGAGAAAGAGAGAGAGAGAGAGAAAGAGAGAGAGAGAGAGAGAATGAGAGGGAGAAATAGAAATAAAGATAGTAAATAAATATAGAGAGATAGAAGGATAGAAATTGAGAGAGAAAGAGAAAGAGGAGAGAAAGATAGATTAAAAGATTGAGATTAGAGAAAAAGAGAGATAGAGAGATAGAGAGAGAAGACAATAATAAATAGTGATATATATATATATATATATATATATAGATAGATAGATAGATAAATATATATATATATATATATATATATATATATATATATATATATAGCGAGAGAGAGAATATATTGATAGAGATAGAGACAGGGATATATATATATATATATATATATATATATATATATATATATATATATTTATGTGTATGTATATATAGAGAGAGGCATATATATATATCTATATATATATATATATATATATATATAGAGAGAGAGAGAGAGAGTGATAGATAGATAGCTAGATAGATAGCTAGATAGCTAGATAGATAGATAGATAGATAGATAGATAGATAGATAGAGTGAAATAGACATATATATATATATATATATATATATATATATATATATATATATATATATATATATATATATATATATATATATATATATATATTTTGATTTTATTCCATTAGTTGCGACAAAACAAGTTTTGTTTCATTGGTGCTAATAGCGACCAACTCATCGGGCCGGCGAAAGGAATTCAAATGGCATAAAATTTTAACTTCACTACAAATAATAAACAAAACATTAAAATAAAATGCAAAAGTAGCAATTAATACCCTAAATTAAAATTATCAAACAGTTTTATCCACATGATAATTACTTATTAGAATTAAAATAAAATAAAAATGACGGTTGTAATCATAATTTTATTCTCATTTTAAATTTAACTCACTCTGGCCGTCGCTCCATCTCCCTCCTCCCACCCCGGCCGAGATTGAGATCATGACAGCACAGACACGTGAAAAACCTCCCACGTAATAATTTGAAACACGACTTGTTGTGGTCCTCCCCCCTCCCCTCTCATGTCCCATGTCGCCGTTATAGACAAAGCCCCAACTCTGTCCCCCTCCCCCTCCAATGTATTTTCAATTTTCAATCTCCCGTTAAAGTGAAGTTAAAATTTTATGCCATTTGAATTCCTTTCGCCGGCCCGATGAGTTGGTCGCTATTAGCACCAATGAAACAAAACTTGTTTTGTCGCAACTAATGGAATAAAATCAAAAAATATATATTTTGCTCTGAATTTTCATTGAGCACTCTCATAAACCCGGTTTCAACTTCCTTCGGATTCATACCCCCTGGATATTTGTAACAAGTTAATTATATATATATATATATATATATATATATATATATATATATATATATATATATATATATATATATATACAGGGTGTCTCAAAAATATGTACTCACTCGTAGAATGACGAGAAAACTTTGCTTCATCGCTCCACACAATTTTGTGTGCAAACTCGACATCTTCTGCACATTTTGCCATTCTGTACTCACTCTTCGAATGGCAAAATGTGCAGAAGATGTCGAGTTTGCACACAAAATTGTGTGGAGCGATGAAGCAAAGTTTTCTCGTCATTCTACGAGTGAGTACATTTTTTGAGACACCCTGTATATATATATATATATATATATATATATATATATATATATATATATATATATATATATATATGTATATATGCATATGCAATGAGGGAGACTGAGAGAGACAGAGAGAGAGAGAGAGTCGTTGTGAAAAAATCATGTGCAGTCTCTGGCAATTTGCTAATCTGTACTATTTGCAAATCAGGAGTTTGACTTCAAAACGCGATAAATCCAATTCGTTTAAATCCAATACATTTTAAACTAAATAGACGAATATATTAAACGTAGACTTCAAACTAAAACTGTCGTTTATTTGAAAGCAAATCGAAATGATGCCGCTTTCATATTATGTAAAACATAATGTTGTCGTGTCGTCGAGTGTTGAAATGTAACACTTTTTGTTTTGGTCGGATTCCAGTCGTGACCGCTTATCACTCGGTCTCTTCGTAAATTTATCGCAATATCTATTTTTTTTCTTTTTTTTTAAGGCGAAAAGAATTATATCTTACGTTGGATACATCGTTAGCTTTGCCACGACGTTGAGTTTTTGAAAAGCAATTAAATGGAATGCTAGTAAAACTAGCTGAATCATTACAACATCGACAGCGAGACACTAAAGGAGATGCTGGAACTTTTAACAGCCGTTTCGAAACAAGGGCGCTCAAGTATATCAGATGAATAGATCCGGAATATAAAATACTTGGTGAAGGGACCCAAGTTCATTCATAAAAGACAGATAGCCCCCCTCCAAAAAAACGGTATTCGAATGCCGCTGAAGATCTTCCAGATAAAGACATAAGAGATGTCGTGTTTGAGACGTTTGAGGTTCTGATAACGCAAACGTTTTCAGAACATAAAAGATCCTCCCCCCCCAAAAAAAAAGAAGGAATGGTCACGAATTAAATTGCGATAAATACCCGCCAAAAAAATATTTACTCCATGCCGAGTAAGTATAGTCAAACTCCTGATTTGCAAATAGTACAGTGTTGCCAGAGACTGCACATGATTTCTTCACAACGACTCTCTCTGTCTGTCTCTCTCAGTCTCCCTCTCTCTCTCTCTCTCTCTCTCTCTCTATATATATATATATATATATATATATATACATGGTTTCCTTAAGCTTATCTATCTACCCTATTGCGTCAATGCATAGACTCTTCCAGACACTATGAATAGTAACAGACAGAGTCGCAATTACTGATTTAGAGGGAGTATTTAGCAGCACATTAGTTCCGTACTTTCTGTAAATACATAATCTTAACTACGTTAGTGTTGTCTTATATCTTGTCGTGGCCTTATTTTTTCTATATTTACATTTTTGTGCAATAATAAACTGAACAAAACTAACTACCACCCACGGATAAGTGTTACCAATATAGATATATTTTCAGTTAAATGGTGAGGAACATTGTAGAACAAGGAAATCATATGCTGTGATTTTAAACCGAAAACTACCACTAATAGAACCAACATATGTAATATCGTCACCGATAAAGGAGGCGAACTACAACGCTAAAGTATTAAGATTAGTTTTGCCCCTCTCTTTCCCTCTCCCAACTTCTATGTTTCCCTCGTGAAAGACGACTTAATAGAAATACTTTAAGCAGCTGAAGGTCCCGAAGTTCAAAAGTTTAGCGCGTAATAACCGGCCACTTACGCGAGCCACTAAAAATGTTAAAACTGTTGTGTGTATTGACACGTAGCAGTAGACTAACATGGTTATTTTTCCTTGTATTCGATTTTATGTAATTTTTTTTTCACGAGTCAAACCAAGACTTACACGGTCTGTAGTTGATTTTACAAATCGAATCAAAAGTACTCACGAAAAAAGCAACACAATTGAACAACACCCTCACGTAACTTACAAACAAAAATTTGACCTAAACATTAAATGGACCATTCAGAAAATTAAATTAAAAAAAAAGTCTTATTAAGCAAAAAAGAATCCGTGTTATTTAACCATTTTTTAATATATATATATATATATATATATATATATATATATATATATATATATATATATATATGTGTGTGTAAAGGAGTAAGGCTACCAACATTTGTAGAATGTTTTTTTCAACATTTATTTATTATTTTGTTGTTTTACCATTTTATAATTTTATATCCGCTTTCACCAGATATGAAAATCCAAAATGGATTTTCATATCTGATGAAAGCGGACCACCGCTTGAAACGTGTTATATAAAATTATAAAATGATAAAATAACAAAATAATAAATAAATGTTGAAAAAACATTCTACAAATGTTGGTAGCCTTACTCCTTTACATATATACTTTTCTCTCGTTGGAACTGCACTAATACTGCACTACCCTCTTTTCTATATATATATATATATATATATATATATATATATATATATATATATATATATATATATATATATATATATATATATGTACATATGATAAGATTTTAATGTTTGAAAAGCCTTGTCTCAAGGAAAGAATAAAAAACATTTGTTTTACCGAGTACACCTTGTGTTGAACGATCCCAAGTTGAAATGGATTTGTCATTCGTACATCCCTCTTCTTTCATTTATATATATATATATATATATATATATATATATATATATATATATATATATATATATATATATGTATATCGAGGCAGCATT
Organism: Sepiola atlantica; assembly: GCA_963556195.1. Lineage (NCBI taxonomy): Eukaryota > Metazoa > Mollusca > Cephalopoda > Sepiida > Sepiolidae > Sepiola > Sepiola atlantica. Next base: position 94,657,012 of record OY744535.1, read on the forward strand.
TTTTTCCTTAAGACATGTATTATTAAAAATAACCGGCATTTTTGTCTGGTTATTTTAGTATTGATCCCTTCAATTTTCCGGATTAAAATCTTAATCTCGGACGAAAATTGGCTGATGAAACTGCCGTTATGTACATGTTGGTCCAGAGTACTTTCTGACCCGTATGGGGTCATCGTCAGTGGAATAATGACAAACAGGTTAAGACCTGGAGTGAGATTTATCATTAATTATGGCGGGAAAATTTAAATATGAAACTATGTTTATTAGGTATACTAAGCATTTAAATATATTAGTACTAGTGTTAAAATTAATCTTGTTAATAGCAGGTTATGTATATATATATATATATATATATATATATATATATATATATATATATATATATATATATATATATATATATATGCGTGTGTGTGTGTGTGTGTATTTATGAAAAGCGACATTCGAAAAATAATACATAGGATGTGAATATATTTTTGGTGGTTGGAATTTAAGAGTACATTTCCTCGTTGGATAGTCTTATTTATGATGTATTACTAATAAATGTGTAAAGATAAATAACTCCTTGATAGAGTGACATAATTCTGAAAGGAAAATTCTGTTTATATCGTTTTAGCAACGAACGTTCCAAAACGCCATCATTTAAAAAGAGAATTACGTTAATTTAATAAATGGTTTTATTGCGAGAGAAAATTGTTAAATTGGCCAAAATGAAAACGAAGCATTTAAGTTATTTGAAGAGTTTAAATAATTTAATTATCAAATTAAAATATATTATTTTTAATGTTTAGCAATTGTCGATAACATGTTAAACAGAACCTTATTTCGGATTTAAAAAAAAAATCTAAAAAACTCTTAACAAAAAATATTTATTTAACACATTGTTACATTGAATTGTTCGTTGATATAATTACATTTAAAAAAAAAGTTCACCCCATAATATTAAAAAACTAAATCAATTTAATGTGATGGCTTTCTAAGTATTCAACGATTGAAGCGTTCTTACATCATTTGTTTTAAAATATACATGATTAAAATTGACATAAAATACATTGGTTTTTGAAGTTGTTTTATTTTAATTAGAAATCCCGATGAGCTACTGATTAGGAGCAGAATCTAGAGAGGGGCGATAGCGCTCTATTCCTTAATAGACTTCAAAAACGAACTTTTGCTAGAAATATCATTTCTTTGATCAGTCATGACTCAAAAACCAATAAACTAAATTATTTAAAACTTTGCACAAAATGTTCATTTGATAGGTTCTATAACTGCGTCGAATCATCATTAGTCAAGGCAACACAGAGATCCAGAAAGGTCAGGAGTGATTTTGTGTTATCCATGTGTACGTACGTAATGGTGCGCCACTCTGTATCTCATCAACTATTTGATGGATTCAGCTGATTTTTGGCAGAGATAGAGGCTCTAGGGTCTAGTTGATGGCATTTTAATTTCAGTTTACCATATACCTTAGTTTTCCAGAATTTTTTTTAAAAAACTTTAAAATTACCATTGTCTTGAGGCATAGCCTTTACAAAAGTAGTGACATTCCATGATAAATGCCAGTATACTGAAATTATATGCCCTTAATAGGGTTAAGATGAAAATTCATATACACTAAATGTACAAAAGCAAAGAAAATCCCAAATTTTTACACTTTTATTGTCATTAAGGGTATGACTACATATCAACCAAGCCTTTTCATTATCACATCACTACAGTATAAACTTCTATGCATGAGTGGAGGAAGTGTGTGAGGTGCGCTGAAGAAAAATACCTACCAGTAAAATACATAGCCCTGTTGTGCTCGCACACCCTTAATGACAATAAAAGTGTAAACATTTGGGAATTTCCTTGCTTTGTACATTTAGTGTATATGAATTTTCATCTTGGCCCTATTAAGGGCATATGATTTCAGTATACTGGCCTTTATCATGGAGTGATTGCTATACTCTGATCTTTGTCCGAAAGCAGGAATTAGAAAAATAATTTGTGGAGATATTTGTGTTCAAACAATGACTTTTTAAAATGCATTGATTTTTTTTTTTTAATTTATTGATAAAAACTTTTTTTTTCATTAAAACTATTGAAATCATGTTTTTACATAAGTTTCGCAAATTATATAATTACTATTTAAATGTCGGCAAAAGTGTTAATCGCGAAAAAAGCTAGCTACGGAAGAACGATAACCTGACTCAATAATTTTCTAGTTTCAAGACATGTTTTCATTTCGTCGTTATATGTGTACGATGAAACTTGTTAGAACTTCTGGTTTAGAGTGCAATTTTTTTACGAACCCACAATATACGTAAAACTAGGTTGTTTGGAAATTGAAACCAAAATTCGCCGAAATGAATTTCACTCAAAATAATTCATGTGACTGAAATTGAAATATTAATGATATATTTTAGGAAAACTATATCAATTCATATATTTGAAACTATAACCTAGTTACGAAACATTTCGGAACAATACATGATCAATACTTCAACAATGCTTATAATAAGCAGTTACATTTTATAACGTATACTCTTAGCCAAAGCGAGTACAGCTTAAATAGGTATTATTATATCATCAAAAGATACATCCTTGACAGTCAACCAGATCGGCTTTGTTGCTGTGGGGCTAAATAATATTTCTGTTTAGTCATATGACGTCAATACTTATATACTTTAACTTCTCTTGGTATGTATTGCCTGCATTACACAGCCCATTAAGGGGCGTATTCATGTATTTATTTTTTTATTTATAGCATATTTATTCACGTACACAGGTTTTCAGACAGGCTGACGAGCTGTAGCTACAGTTAAGCACGTGTTCGTGGATAACTATTTCATATATAAATAAATAAATACGTATTTAAATAGGATAGTTCATTTCTTGTAAACATCTAATAACAAATATCGCATCTAAACATGCTTTCAAGTCTTTTAGCCTCATTGATTATTACATTTTTCAGAAGATGTTTAAAAGAAAATATGAACTCTCCTATTTTAATATATATATATATATATATAACCGCGTACATGCGCGTCACCTTGTATTCAAAACGTGAGTGAAGCGTTAATAACTACACCACGTGCATTGCCCATTCTTACGGAATGCTATCAATATCCGGAACTATCACAATCTCATGGTCTTATAAAACTAGCGAAATGATTAGTCAAAACATCTAATTAAAAATGAAAAGAATCTGTTATAATTTAGTCTACATTAATAAATATTGCATCTAAACATGTTTTAAGGCTTTTAGCCTCATTTATTATTAAATATACTAGAAAAGATATGCTCTGTCCAGTCGCATATTTGTATCCCTCTCTCTCTTTCTCTTTTTTCTCTCCTTCTCTGTGTCTCTTTCTCTTACTTAAATAGAACTTTCTATGCGGTTGAAATAGAACGTTATACTTAATAATCAAAGGGCGGATAACCAAATGCTGGAGTTGACGCCGGCTGTTCCATCATATTCTATTACACTCCAATTTAATTACGTAACTCAATTATGTAGATTAATAAACAATTATATAGATTTAAAAAAAAAACTATGTATTTAATTAATTATATTTATACTTTTTATTAAGATTATTATCATCGTGGAAAATATTTTAAATACATCTGGAAATCTGAAAAAACAATCATGAGTGTATATTTTCGAATATTAATTCATTAGAAGCTTTAAAACAAATTGATTATGTAAATTTGAAAGACGCGTGATGTTTGGGGAAGTTTTAGAATGGCATATATATATATATATATATATATATATATATATATATATATATATATATATAGGAACTGATAAGTAGATATAAAAAGAGAGCGATCAAAACTAATCATATAGTTTAGGATTTAGACAGCCTGACAGATACACGATCTCCATTATTAATAGATACGTCTGTTAATGGTGCGAAGTAATGCAAACAATGAATTCAATCGATTAAAATACGTACCTATTTTAGACAAAGCTTCATTACTATCTTGAACAATTACAGATTGCATACAATGTGGTCGTGCGTTCGAATCTTGCCATAGTCGGACACGCTGAAGAGATGCACATACAGCGAAACATGTGTGAATTGATAACTATTTTATCTAGTAATATAGCGTGAAGATTTCCCCGGGGATGAAACGCGGGAGCCTCTGTATAGCTTAATTGCCATAAATATATTTTCATAGCTAACTATATATATATACATAAGGGTCCTATCTTTAAATTTGAATAACTTGAATTTGAATAACTTCCACAAAATAAAAGTTAAACTCACCAAACTTTATGTGTGTGTAGACTGACCCTTCCGAGATTTTTTGAAATAAACAAAACAAATTTTAGCCGAAAAACACTTCTTAAAACTTACAAAAACTAAAGTATTGTTTTTTACACTGTTTTGAGTTTTTTAAGCAAAAATAATGTTTTCTAAATGAGGGTACGTTCCTTAGGGCTAATACGGCTCATGCTTGCTTCGGAAGGGGTCCTTTACTTATTCTAAAAAAAAAAAATGTAAAAAATCAATAAATAAAAAAGTTATGAATTTTTAAAAATAGGACCCTTTTTTTGCCCACCCTGTATATATATATATATATATATATATATATATATATATATATATATATATATATATATAGTTCGAATGCAAAACGCGAGGGATCCGATTTCTTTAAGTTGAGAAATGAAACAATAAAAGGACAAACATATGACATCTATTCTTTCACTAAAAGGTTATTTTAATTGAAAGCTGACACACATTATGAGGTGTGATATGATATTTCGATGGTGTAGAGGTTTGAAATACGACATTGTTCATAATGATATCATCGCACTTTTGAAAATGGCATTTACCGCATTGTTCATTCGACATTTACAAATATATATCCAGTGCATCGCTACGTTAGAGTCGGCTTTTATAAGTCAAATGATGGCTTACGACAGTGTTTGAACAGTTCAAAAATAAAACTCAAGAACACCCACCAATTTAAAATTTTTTCTTGGCCTTTTGCTAAGATCAAAGTGTAGTATCTGTTCCGATGGATGTTCTAGGAGGTCAACCCTCTCAGGCTTTGCATCCACTCTTTGGGGAGGAGTAAGTTTATTGCTTACTGCCTGAGGCGCCCCTACCGGGGAATGCCGACGGGGCTGCCCAGGCAATTTTAATGGCCAGAGTGCTCACCTTCTCGAGCGCTGGCTTTTCAAACCCCACTTTCGCGACCCGACCTTGGGTCACATCTTACTTGTGGGAGTAAGATAAAACTGGCCTTGTGCCTAACTCCTAGAGAGGAGTAAATAAATATTCATTAATTGGAGCCAAATTTAATTTAATTCAAAACATTCACAAGTAAGGTTTAGTCGTCGAAATATTACCTGCACTAGAAATATTGTATATAAAGAAGTTTTGTAAATTGTTTCAGATATTGTTCATTTTTTTAACTAAATATACAAGTCCAAATCTTATCACATTTTATTCAAACATGTATAGGTTAGGAACAAGATAATTAGTATTAAAAACATCATTTCGTGTAATTTACACGGGTAGTAGAGATGTAATACGATAGCTGGATGCAGCACAAACGTTTGATAATGACATATGATACATGAACATGCTTCCGTACGCGATTACCGTTTTCAGATATGTTTAGAGTCGTAAACATTTTGTGTAGATTCTATTAAAAATTTAGAAAACAATCAAGATGGCGATGGGAAAAACATGACTCTTCAGAGCTACACTTTTCAGATGAAGACATTCAAATTAATAAAAAATAAAACATCAGCTCTTTACTATAACGTCTAAAAGAAAGATTGAATTGTAGACGTCTAATTGGAGAATAACTTATATCTATATATCTCCCACTCCCCCCCTTACACGACGCTGATTGTTGTGACCCTCCCTCTCTCTCATCTCAAAGGCTGATTTAAAAAGTTTCAATAAACATGTCTCATGTGCCCCCCCCCCTTCAAAGTTTAAATCATTTCTAACCGCTACCAATATTCGCCCACACTCTTTCCACAATTATTGAAATGCCTCTTTCACTTCCTAATGGCCTCGTAGTTCCACCCACAGCCTCTCTACTAGAAATAAATCTCCCACTGCCACCATCTATTTTATCCCGTAATTTATTTTTTCACAAGCAAAGCCTAGGAGGGTTGACCTCCTAGAACTGCACAGGACAGACCCATAGACCGGCGTAAATCAAGCCTCGAAGGCCAAGACAATACCAGTCTATGGAGTGCAGTATCGGAACAGATACTACACTTTTATCTTAGCCAAAAGGCCAAGCCAATTCATGAGTAGCATACAAAGATTCGGAAGGTCGTTGCTTTTGATGTAAGCATGCCACACAAAATCACACACGCTATTGTATTAATATGTGTCTTTCCGGTCGTTCCCTTCCTACCTCTCTTCTCCTTCCCCTCGAAATGTAGAAAAAAAATCTTAGAGGTTGGTTGGGATCGAACTATAAACCAGTCGGGCAGAAGTAAAAAATACTACGTCGCTAACCGTTGCACCAAAGGGAAATACTTGAAATGTTTCGAAAATGAAGCGAGTTGAATGTTTTTTCAAAATCTGGTGCGGCACGCATGCGCAGAGCTTTTGCCGGAAGCGTGACACACGACCACACACGCTATCGTATTAATGTATAGATAAAACCCCCGTCTCTTACAGATTTGTTTAGCTGAATACTCCTACCTTAAAGTCCAGGAACATACGTTATCATGTGCCGTTATAGCTTCGACAACCCTTGCCTCACTGTAGATTCATGGCGTGTGTAACGTAACAACTTGATATTCACTGTGTCGCAAGTCTAAAGGGAGGCCAGACTGTTTTGCTTAAAAATGCATTGGTCGAAATCTTGAAACTTGGATGTTTTGATCGATAGAAACTCGCCAGATTTCACCTGTGGTGGCCGGAGGCTAAAATAGCAGCTAGTGTCCACGGACGGACAGTGCATTCAGTGTATTAATTAGCAGGGGGTCACTTTCGGATAGATACATTTCTGAGCCTAAACCAAACTCTAATTAAGGGTATTTCCGTACATACTCGTATAGCTCTTCTGTTTGATTGGAATAAATGAAATATAATTCCATTCGTTTGGCGATTGATCTTATCCATAATAATCTAATCCATATAACAATACGTTATCACTTCCATAGACATAGCCAAATGAGATCGTCCATGCAACAAAAGTAGTGATTGTTTGGCATCGGAAAATAGGCACACATTTGACCGATTCCGATACCTAAAACAGTTCCGATTTTTCGGATTCCCGATTCCGATAAATGCCCCTAACAGATATATTCAATATATACTAGAAGTAGTGCCTATGTAGCTCATAATACAAGTATCAAGGGAGGCGTGAGAGCGCTCTATCCCTTAATAGACTACACGAATGGCCTCTGCTGGAAATCTCATTCCTTTGATCAAGCATAACTCAAAAACCAATAAACCAAATTAGTTAAAACTTTGCACAACATTTTTATTTGAAAGGTTCTATAAGTGTGTAGAATTTAAGCTTCATTAGTCAAGGCAACCCAGAGATCCAGAAAGTTCAATCATGAAATCATGTTATCTGTGTGTTTTCCTTGCTTTTGTACATTTAGGGTATATGAAATTTCATCTTAACCCTATTAAGGGCATAGGATTTCAGTATACTGGCATTTTTCATGGAATATATAAACTACTTTTTAGGTAAGATTCCTTGAATTTAAATTCCTACTCGAGATCCCTTAAGTTTTATACTTAATTTTTAGACATCTACTAAATCAAAAATCATGTTATTTATTTCAATCAACATTGAACCACGAATTCTAGAAGTAAGGTTTAGTAGCATCAAATCTCATTTTAATCTTCGTAATAGGGACACAAAATTAGTGCAGAAATGTCGGCGTGTGACTGTGTCTTTAGAAGGTTAGAGTAAGAGTTAGGGGCCGGGGGAAGGCGAGAGGACGGGAGACAAGATCAAGCGTGGGGAACGTTCCACATTTTACACCTACATATATATATATATATATATATATATATATATATATATATATATATATATATATATATATATATATATATATAAACAAACATATACACACATACACATACAAATAAATATACAACATATAACATGATTTTTGATTTAGTAGATGTCTAAAAATTAAGTATAAAACTTAAGGGATCTCGAGTAGGAATTTAAATTCAAGGAAAACATTCACCTAAAATCGCATCCAATGTGTGTCAAAAAAACATTAAAAAGAGTAATAATACTATTTTTTAAATATATGTCTTAATGTGGTCAGGTGGTTAATATGTAACACATATTTTTAAGTTTATTAAAAAGTGTGGTTTTGTCGATTATTTAAAATAAATCTTAACACTCAGTTGATGACATGAGTAACGAGTTTTAAAAATAGATTTAAGTATATAAAAAGCGTGGTTTGGTCAATTAATTTAAATAAATATTAATCGTAGGTTTATATAACATGAGAAACAAGTTTTTAAAAAAGAGACGGAGATATTAAGTAATTTGTTTATGTATGTGTTAATGTACTTATTTATTATTTATTTATTATTTATTCATTTATTTATTATCAGTGTTTGTTTTAAAGTTATCTATTTATTATTTGTTACTTTTTTATTTATTATTTATTCATTATTTATTTATTATTTATTAATAATGTATGATGTATTTATTATTTATTTATTTATTATTAATGGATTATTTTTTTTATTTCGAATTTATTATTTTTTAAATGTGTTATTTATTTATTAATAATTTATTACTTATTTATTTGTTATTTATTATTTACTTATAATGTATTTATATATTATTTATTGAATAGTTATTTATTGAATATTTATTTATCATTTATTATTTATTATTTATTATTTATTATTTATTTATTCATTATTTATTTAATATTTTTTTTATTATTTATGTATTATTTATTTATTATTTACTTATTTATTTGTAGTTATTATTTATAATTTATTTATGGTTTTTTATTTATGATTTTTTCTATTAATATATTTATTATTTATTTATTATTCATTATTTGTTATTTAATTATCATTTTTTACATTTTTTATTCGATGATTACTTTTTTATTACTTATTTATTATTGATTTATTATTAATTTATTCATAATTTATTCATCATTTATTTATTATTATTTATTTGAAATTTATTTATTATTTATTTATTATTAATTATTTATTTGTTTTTATTGTTATTTATTTATTATTTATTTATTGTTTATATATTATTTATTTATGCATTGTTTAGTATTCATTCATTATTTATTCATTATGTATTTAGTTAGTTATTATTTACTAGTTATTTATTATTTACTTATTTATTCAATCATTTTCAAGTATCTACATACGTACACATGCCCACCCATATATCAAAAACCGCAGAAATATACACACACAAAAACGTGATAATATTCTCTCTCTCTCTCTCTCTCTCTCTCTATATATATATATATATATATATATATATATATATATATATATATATATATATATAAAATCGATAACGTATGTGTTCGTGTGTCACGCTTACATCAAAATCTCTGACTTCACGTTAGATTTTTTGTATTTTTTTGTGATATTATTGTCAAGTAATTTATAGTATTCTTTATTTGGAAAAAATGAAATTGAGAAAAAAGAAAAGAAATTTTAATTTTCAAAATTAGGACAGTCACGTGGTTTGGACCGTAAACAATCAACATGTTAAAATCAAAAATTAAAATCAAAATAAAAAAATGATAAAAATATTAATATAAAAAATAATATATAACATATAAAATATAATATAAAATAAAAAATAAAAAATGATTAAAATATTAATATAATAAATAATATATAACATATTAAATATAATATAAACTTAAAAAAAAATGATTAAAATATTAATATAAAAAATAATATATAACATATAAAATATAATATAAAATAAAAATAAAATAAAAATAAATAAATTATTTAAAATATTAATATAAAAAATAATATATAAAATATAAAATATAATATAAAATAAAAATAAAATTAAAAAAATGATTAAAATATTAATATAAAAAATAATATATAACATATAAAATATAATATAAAATAAAAATAACATTAAAATAAAATAAAATAAAGTGAAAGGAGAAGGATATTATCAAAAGGGTAGAATAATTAGATAGATAGATAGATAGATGGAGATAAAATGAGGTGGTCTACGATCGAGGCAAGTATATACACACACACACACACATATATATATATATATATATATATATATATATATATATATATAGTAAGCAATGAAAATATATATGGCAATCAAGCTACACAGAGGCTCCCGTGTTTCATCCCTGGGGGGAATCGTCAGGCTAAATATATATATACTTGTCACTAGTGTTCATTACAAATTATTTTTAGGTTTTAGTCGTATTCAATCACTTCCACGTTTTACTCTGATGAGTGTGGACGAAAACCGGTTCAGTGCATTAATTAATTTCTTTTTAATCGTTTTCTCTCGTTTTTTTATATTTGTTTAATCTCATTCGACCCTCCAAAAAAATGTCCCAAACGTCCGTATTCCTCACCGTTATCAAATTTTGTACCACGAAAAATGTATTTAAATATATATATATATATATATATATATATATATATATATATATATATATATATATATATATCCGAAACACGTCGACATTGTCGGTTTTAACTCAAACAATGGGAACCAATAATTGTCACTTATTTTGATGAACTGCATATCTGAAGTAAACTAAAACAGTACATACAAATGTGTATCAATCCAAGTTCAACTTATATATATATATATATATATATATATATATAAAATTGAAATATAAGCCAAATTAGCAATACAAGATTAATTTTTTTTTCTTTCTTACATTAATCCTATCAATTACGGAATAAAATTCCTTCTTCAGGGGTGACCAGTATTGAGTCATTTTTTTTTCCTTTTTCATCAAAAAACAAGAATAAAGAAACTTATTTCTTTGTTAATTTGATAAACGTCTTTGATGGTACGACGTCATCGCCTTGCTGTTATGAAATGGCGGGTAAGATTCAAAACCGGTGTCGAACGAGAGATGCGTTGGCACGCTGTCGAGTAATGTGTGTGTTTATCGTTCATGCGAAGTTTGTAGACACTATATTATTATCAAAACACCTGTGACTTGTTTCATCCAATTTTACACTTAAATATTATCAAATATCAATATATATCAAACATATCACTTATTACGATGCTTTATTTGAATAATTGTTTTATAAACGCCCTCTAATAAATTAATATTCGGGACAATTAATTTCTATATAAGTTCTACAAATGTCGTATTATTGATTACAGCGATTCAATGAAAAGCTTAAACATTCAAAATGACAATTTTGAAATTCGAAAGATAACTTCCGGGCTTTATTGTTGTTGTTTACGACGATGAAAACGATGTTGATGATGCTGATTATGATAATGATTGCGATGATTATGAAGATAACTATTATATTTTCCAGCAAAATAATTAATACAAAGCTGCTCATTTCTCACATCGTTTAAAATTATCAAGAAATAGGACCATATTAAAAAAAAACACCATTACAGTTTGTTGCATATTTCTATTTTCTAACTTAATTTGTTTGTTTCCATCTTAACGATATTAACATTAAAATAAATTGTGAATTGTTTGTTCTTGTTATACAACATATTTTGCCATATCGTATATATATATATATATATATATATATATATATATATATATATATATATATATATATTTATATATATCGTACATGTATTGTATTAGTGTCTGTAAATGTAAATCCGTAGAAACTCAAGTGTTTATAAAAAGTGCTCAATACCTAAGTAGAGCTGTTCATAAGTATATTGGTTGCATATGTGCATACATGTTTCGGTTGCACTTTTCCAAGAAAGTCAACTTCATCAGACCAAGAATTTTCGAGAAATGCATCCATTTCTCGAAAATTCTTGGTCTGATGAGGTTGATTTTCTTGGAAAAGTGCAACCGAAACATGTATGCACATATGTAACCAATAATGTTTGTATAAATAAAAATGTATACTTATATATATATATATATATATATATATATATATATATATAGTACACTGCAAACACACAAACACGTATATATTTATTATTATTATTTTTTTATTTTTTATTTTTTTTAATGCAACTTTAATTCCTATATAATTTTATTTCTAGCTACTATATCGCAGAATGGTACTTGGGTGTAGTGTTTAGATAGTATTATTATTATTATTAGTAGTAGTAGTAGTAGTAGTAGTAGTAGTAGTAGTATTACTATTGTTATGTAGAATGTTATTTGATATGCAAATTACCATATCACACGGTAGTCTTAAGGGTAGTATATTATTATTATTATTATTTGATTATTATTATTATTATTATTTATTTATGTATATATAAGTAAAATTTTAAGCTGAATGGGTTCTACACTTGATTATTGGGGAAATCGTAGTTTGATCTGTACCATTGGAGAGCCATGCATATTATAACTGTCCCGTTTTTAAATCTCCGAAACAGTTACATGGTAAACAGCTGATGATCCCCGTGTTAATATTAGATGCTTACGTTAAGGTCTCCTGTTTTTGTTTCACTGTTAGATACTAAATCCCCCTTTTTATTTTATTTACTTACTATTATACATTTTATTTATTTATGAATTTTCCAACGAATGTTAAGTCTGCACTATTTTCGATTTAGTTAGTTTCTGTGGGAATTTAAACTGCATTTTCCTTTTTTTGTCTTTTTGTTTAAAATAACTCAAAGCTTCTTTAGACTATATATATATATATATATATATATATATATATATATATATATATATATATATATATATATATATATATATAGTACACTGCAAACACACACACACGTATATGTGTTCTTAATTTGCATATTTATTTTATAAACCTCTTCTAGCAATTCAAAATTCTGTTATATACAGTTCTAATTTCGCAATATTTTCGTCGATAATAAAACCACTGATGCCTCTGAGAACAGATACGAAACTTTAATCGTAGCCAAAAGTCCAAGTTATTTACTTCGCCAAAAGGAGGTAAGACACAAGGTCAATTTATTGTTATATACCTCCTCTCCCTGAGGCTAGACATATGGTCCGGTGTGGTAACCAAGCGGACTAGGATTAACGCGCTCTGGCCTACAAAAATGCTTGAGCAACTCCGTCGGCATTCCCCGGTAGGAGCGCCTCAGACGATAAGCAATAAACTAATCCCTTCTCAAAGGGTGAGATAACAAGGTCTGGAAGTGTGACCCATCTAGAACTGCACTGGGCAATATGTCAGACCAGCAGAATGAAGCCACGAAGACCAAGACGGTACCGGTCTACAAAGGGTACCATTTATCAGCACAGATACATTATGATGTCAGCCCAAAAGCTAATGAACTATACAAAATATAGTTTTTCTGACTAGACATTCTTAAATAAACGAATAAAAATGATGTAAGCCTTTAATACCGTGTTATCTTTTTCATATCGGTCAATCTATTAGTAGTTCCGTCCGTCTACCACGCTAAAGCTAGACATTGAATTTTGTTGGTCTGTCAACATTAAAAAATCTTAACAGTAAAATTAATAAACACATGTTTTTTACATGTATCAAAGTATCCCCATACTTGACACTATATGTCCGCTTGTCTGTCAAGCCTAAGTCAGGCATATAATATTTGTCAGTTTTTTTATACATAAGTTTTCAATTGTTATCACGTAGGTATGTCACGCTATATCTCAGATACTCCTTTGGTAATCTGTCACACTGAAGAAAGCCATATAATATATGTCACGCTGAAGTAAGCCATATGATATATGTCACGCTGAAGAAAGCTATATGATATATGTCACGCTGAAGTAAGCCAAATAGTATCTGTCACGCTGAAGTAAGCCATATAATATCTGTCACGCTGAAGTCAGCCATATAATATATTACACGCTGAAGAAAGCCATATAATATTTGTCACTCTGAAGTAAGCCATATACTATTTGTCATTCGCTTATCACGTTTCAATTAACACTTTTACTATATATATATATATATATATATATATATATATATATATATATATATATATATCTGTCATGCTTAAGATTCACGTAGCTTTTTTAATTGTGTGTCACGCTCAAGTTTCATATAGCATTTGTTTGTCACGCTTAAGTTTTTAATATTTTTTTTATTTGTCTCTCACGCTATCAGTTTTCACATAGCATTTTTATCTATCTGTTACGCTTACGTTTCACTTAGCACTTCTAGCACTAAACGCGCAGATTGAGTCGATGCATTTTATAATATTCGTTCCCGTTTTTGCTCTTCTTATTCCCCCTCAATATTATATTCCAATGTTCACGCTTTTAAAATAAACTTGCTAACAAATAAAACGATCGCAGCGTTTAGCAGTTGAGAGCGTGTCTCTCGAGTTTATCGTTTCCACGGGCAATAATTATATTCTCCTTTTCGAGGAGAAGCAGGAGCAGTAAGGGAGATAAGTAGAAAAAGGGGGAAGTAAAGGACGCAGATTTTTGTAAATTGGTTAGCAATAAATGGTCTACTTTGTTATACATTCTCCAAGGATACTAACATCTCGAATTCCATATAAAACGTACTGGTGGAAAGACCCTGCCCAAGACAGATTCAAAATTATGACAGGTGCATGATAATTTCAATAAGTTCAATCGACTATAACTGAAAGTTTATTTTTTATTTTTGCTTTTACTTTTATTAATCAGAACAAGGCACATTGCAACTCAGACGTAAGAGTCTACTGTGAATAAGGCACATCCTCAGTGGGGAGTTGTGCAACGAGATATTTGTTGACATTACATTTAAACTTCTTCTTGTTAGTACAGGCAGGGAACCAGAAAGCAGAGAAGAAATTCCCAAGGAAAAAAAAGGTATTGTAGTAAAAAGGCCACCGGCATCTTGGGTCCTCTATAGTGAAGGGGTGCGCTTTTGTTGACTGACGGGTAGATCGGACGTATTTTAGGTCAAAGGGGGCACCAGTGCGCCATATTCATCGGAGCATATTCAATGAAATTACTTGTAAAACAAGCACAGGGAGCAACATTGCGGCGATGGGATAGTGGTTGGACCTTGTAAGATAGTGTAGGATCTATTATATTAGATGCTCTTTTTTGGACCCTGTCTTAGAAGGAGAGACTAGTGGTTTGTACCCCAGCCCAGATGTGAAAACAACACTTCATGCATAGGCGAATGGTTTTAAACAATTCGAAAGATATCGACTGTTTTTTTAACTGCAACGGAGAGCGATAGTTTTTTTTTGTATACTTTGGATTATTCAGATCTATTTTAAATAACTCAGTATCTTGAAAAGTAATTGTCAACCGCATGCACTGAATTGAGTAACATGGAAGCGAGACATCTATATTAGATGAGACACACTAAACAGTAACGACATAAGAGATACGTTAAACTACTTAGAAATGTAATGGTTGTGATTGCCGTGATTATTGTAAATTATAACGTAACGAAGAAATGTGATACATGTCACTGTTTCAGTCATCGCCTAAATAACCTGCAACCTATGCAGGAAAACCTAAGCCTTACCCTAACCCTATGCGGTGAAGACATGTGCGCTTACACCAGAATAGGACCCACCTAAGTTGCAAGGAGGTGACGGTGTATAAGTGGCTAACGAAACAGACTCACAACCGGGATGTGCTAAATTCGAATACAGTTCGTTCCACAGGAACACTTTAACTTAGGATGTTGGCAACCTTCACGTGTTTCCTCCTGTAAGTAATCGATGTATTTCTAGAAAGGATTCTAGCTAA
>OY744535.1:94677852-94715352 GCA_963556195.1 Sepiola atlantica
AGATAGGTTGGATTCGCCTTCGGTATCATAGCGAGACTAAACTTAAAGTTTTAGCAGATTTTTTCCACGTCTTAATCGATGATTCAGAAAGGAATACTAATATTCATGAAAATATTAGATTAAAAGATTAAACATATAAACAAGTAATTATCTATCATTATGTTTTTAATAGTTGTAGTGTATTTGAAGTTTGTGCGCATGTGTAAAATGTTTATCGTTGACAAAAAAGCGATAGAAAAGACTTTTTAGCCATGGTGGCAAAACAGGCAATAAGACAAACGCAGCTCGACAAAAAAGCTATAGGTAAAATTTATAACATACTCTACTCAAGCACGACTTTTAATGATGGTAATACGCAAGTTCGAATCCTACGTAAGTCTAAAGTAAGTTTAACTAGATACGTATCATATAAACAAATCAACACAAGCCATTAACATAAAAAGCATTACATAAACATTTTTAAACTGAATTATATTTTTGATAACCTGTTAAAAAGTAGACATAAAGGATATTCGGCAAACGTTCAAGTTGAATAAACTTTGCTTAAAACATAATCTTTTAAGTTTTTTAGTAATAAAATAATAAGTTAATGCATTCATAGTGGTTACTTACTCTATTAAGCAATTTATCACATAATCACGTTGACACACCGGTTCTTGTGCGGCGATCAACAAAGTTAAGCGACGTTAAGTCTGCTGCCCTTCTCATTACAACATGATCGCCTTTTAATACAATTTTAACAAATGTTAATCATTAACCGCCCCAAAGCAATAGCATGCAGTTAATACCATTGATCACGTTGATACACCGGTTCTCGTCTGATCACCGAATTGAAGCAACGTTTAGCCTGATCAGTACCAGATGGGTAACGATTCGGGAACACCAAACGATTTATATAGCAAGACGTAGACCCCTCCCTGCAAAAGCTGCAAAAAGCTAACGTGTAATCTCCCCTGACCGGGATATTCATGCACATGAAGAGTGCTTGTGAATGTTATGTTCCCTATCGGCGAGAGGCAGATTAAAAATCTTACGATGAATGCCGATTCGTTTCGGTTTTTAGTTTTCATGCACATGCTACATTGAGTAATATATCCACAAAATTGTACAAATACTTCGTACTATCTATAAAGTAGTAAAAAAAAAGCCAATACTGGTAATTAATCTGACTAGGTAGCGTTCCATTACCACCCGGGGAGCAGGTATATACTAGTATGTTTTATTACTATGCAAAATATTTTTTTTTCTACAAGTAATAAAGCTGTGAATTGAAACGGTTTCACAGTCTCGTCTGGGATTTGAAGTCGCAAAATTTACATCAAATAATGGCGGATAATCAAAATCAAAAAAGATTTCAAATAGGTGGATTAATCGTTTCTGAAATTAACTCCTCGCGAAAACTAAACTAAAAGAAATACAGTACAAACGTTAAGGGAGTCCATCTTTATCAATGGTTTATCGACATAATTGAAACGAAGAATTAGATAAGTTACGTTATTGACGGCAGAATCCATTAACATTCAATGGCTGCACATTAATTCACATGTTCTTAGATCACCGAAGTTAAGAGACGTTGAAGCTGGTCAGTGCGAGATGGCTACGGAATTCTAGATACTATATATGGGATCTTCTTCTTTTTTGTGTGAATCAGATGACAACTCCCCAATAAGGATACCCCTGTAGATGTAACCCCCGAATCCACCAAAGCCTATTAAGTTTGTGATTCTTCTTCTTTTGTGACAATCAGTCGATTCTAGTGTTGGCATTAGTTTCCCCGATATTTTTTTTAGGTACTTACGGGAAAGACAACGAGAAGGTTGCCAACATCCCTAAGTGAAAGTTGTACTGTGGAACCGGCTGGATTCGAACTTGGAACAACCAGGTCTTCAGTTCGTGTCGTTATCCACTTAACCACCGTCACCTCTCACTATATATATTATGACGGCAACGCTTTCTTGCAAAACTAATCGCGATCGCCGACTGTAAAATAGAGCTTATTCTTGAGATATTGTCTATATTCCAAATGTGAAAAACATGAGGTTATAACAAAGAGCGTACATGTATAGAACATCATTTTATTTTTTTTTACTTATATTTGTATTGGGGGAGGAGATGGACATATTGAATGTCACATAAGGCCTGATCAGTCTTTATGGAGATTTATTTTAGCTCAGTCCCACGGCGGTAGATGTGACAAACAGTCGGAAAGTTGAAGTTGAAACTTTGAGGAACAGGCCACTGGTCGAACGAAAATTGACACGCCAGCGCCTCGGGTTATTAGCAATATACTGATCCCTTTCACAATAGCGGGAAGGCGTAGCCTGAGAAGGTGGTTCACTATAAAGAACGATGAAGTCATGTGTGTTCACATTAAGACGATCAATAATATAGGTCTGGCAAACATACGACCGTGGTCAACGACTGGGATCTAGGGATTGGATCGGGTATGTGAAGACCAAAATGACTAATTAATAATAATTACCGAGAAAAGTTGTAGTAAGAAATTTCTTAGTAATGTTCAGCAATAAGCACCTATACATATCATTAGAAAGCTTCTTACGATAATTAATTTACTAGCGGGTCCCGTGTAAATTACACGAAATGTTGTTTTCAATACTAATTATCTTATTTCTAACCTATACATTACTTTGTAAATGCTTTAGATTAAATTAAATTTGGCTCCAATTCATGAGTAGCATACAAAGATTCGGAAGGTCGTTGCTTTTGATGTGAGTGTGACACACAAAATAACACACACGCTATCGTATTAATATGTAGATTCCCGGTCGTTCCCTCCCTACGTTACTCCCTTCCTCCCCTTCAATGTAGAATAAAAAAACCTTTGAGGATGGTTGGAATCGAACTACAAACCTATCGCTAACCGTTGCGCAAAAGGGTAATACTTAAAACATTACGAAAATTACCTGTCTTGAATGCTTTTCAAAATCTAGGTGCGGCACGCATGCGCAGAGCTTTTGCCGGAAGCGTGACACACGAACACACACGCTATCGTATTAATATATAGATTCCCATAAAATGTACAGAAATATAAAAGAACTAAATTAAACAAAATCACTTTATTCACTTAGACACATTTTGATTTTTCAAAATCATGAATAAAATTGTTTATATTGACTACAGAAAATATATATTTTGATTACAGAAAATACAATGACATAATACAATCAGAAAGCAATCTCAACTCTTTAAAAATCAAATACTTTACTTTATTAAACAAAATAATGTTTGGTAGAAACAATTTTGATAATTTTTACAAAATATTTCATGTTTTATTCATAGACAATATGTTTTTACCTCGGTTGGGTTTGTTCCTTCGTCTGACAAAAATCTACGACGAACACGACGTTTGCTACATTAAAACTAGGAGTACTTAAATGCAATCAGAAAGAGCAAGTTCTATTGTCATACATATGTGAAAATAAAGAACCTACTGGAATAGAAAGATGTTTTACAATGAGGTTTTAAAGACGGCGAATTTATGGAGACCTCTAGAGCAGCTAGTAACACGAGCTGGGACAAAGAATCACACAATTCTGAAGAACACGTGACATTATGGTACTTATAGAAAAACCTGAGAATAGCAAGATTACGTCTGTGAGGGAAAGGGTGCTGAGAAGAAGAGTGGGTGAGGCTGTTTGTTGCTGTGCAAGCCTTGACGTGGCAACACTACACCACCCATGTGAGAATTATGACTTCATAGAAACATGTAAGAAGTTTCATATCCCGTTAGATGGGGCCTAATTTTGCAGTATTTTCTAATTTCGCAACATCTTCTATGTATATTCTCCAGCTAATGTTGCTTGAGAATGTCCAACCAGGAACTCTGCAATCGGCTATGACAACCCGTGGTAGGGAAAACTGGAAAGGTATATTATATATAAGGGTTAAACTCCGTTTCGAATGAATCTTTCGATTTAGAAAGCAACTTAACTTTTGTTAAGCGTTTTAGATTGTTATCATGTAACTGAATAATCATGTATGTTGTCATGTTATATTTTCAGGTGCCGAAAAGTGTATGGATCCTGATACACCCGTGTTGCTATAGTAAACCCAAGTTCTTGTCATCTATGGATGCAAAATAACTCAGCCGCCGATGTTGAGTTATATACACATTTAGTTTAAATAGTTATACAGTCACACGGAAACATCAGAGCAACTGGTAACATGTGTACGTGTGTATGAGAAATAGAGACATGTAGATGGGCGGATAGCCTCGTCTTTTTACACCCATCCACACCGTGCACTCTTCTCGCCATTGATAACATCGCCCTGGACACATCTTTTATCCTTGATATCTCGAAAGCCAAGAGATCAAATATCTCTTCCCTGAAGTCACGTGGATTTGTGATTTTTTTTTGGGGGGGGGGGGAGCACCTCTGACCCTTCAAAGTTTCACCTAAATTTTCTCGTTCAAACATGGTTCTGGTTATGTAAACATCAGACCAAGATACATGTTTCCATGATAGCTTTAATATATTTTTCAATTACGAATGACGTTCGAATGAGCCAATCTATATTTCTAAATAAGTAGCTTTCTGAAGTCAAACTAGTTTTCAAGAATAATCTGATTTGTGGACAGAGTTAATTAAACATGGCAAATTAATCAAACAGCAAAGTAATCTGCGTTTTTTGAGATAAGAAGATGTTTAAATAACTTACTACTTAATCTAATAACGTAAAACAAACATTTAAAGTTATTTAACTTGTTAACAATGCTTATTCGGTTTATTTAACTACTTCGGTGTTTCCTAAAATTGTTGTAAAACGTTATATCTTGGGCGTATCAGTTAACCCATCTTCACGCTGACAACATATAAACTATAGAAAAACAAGATGATACAACTTTAGATTTACCAAAAGCTTAAATTATACTATCTATATATTTTTTTTCCTAATATTATATGTCCTTCCTTTCTTAGGTGAGGTATAATGCCTCACAAGTCATAATCAATTCAAATGTATACACATTCGTTTCGGCACGCGTCACTTAACAGAATTTTTGCCCAACTGAGAAAACGCTGCATGACACCAAGTAACGTTCATACCCAGAAAACAAAGATCAAAACGAGACAAACAGTTGAAGACCAGAAGTGGTTTATTCGCTATGTTTTTGTTTATTTCAAATAAATGACCAATGGAGCGGAAGGAAGCTGAGAGATAGCTCGATAATTATTGCTTATTATACGGACATCCCTGACACCATAAGTTCACACAGGTGAGCTTCCAAGCTCTTTGACGACTCTCTCTCCCTCCCTCATCCTCTCTTTCGTTAGGATATCAGACGTCGCATCCGCTTCTATCATTCGACTTCGCAATCTAGTTGGAGATGATGTTTTCTCTTCCATGCAGCTTCTTTCTTACAAAAGAAGCATTGCTAGACTTCCCCTACTCTATTGGTTAAGGTTAGGGTTATGGTTAGAGTAGGTGTTAGGGGTAAGGGTTAGGGTAAGATGATAGGGTTAGAGGATAGGGTTAGGGTTAGGGTTAAATGTTAGGGTTACGGTTAGTGTAAGGTTAAGAGTAACTATGAAGGTTAGGGTTAGGGTTAGTAGATAGGGTTAGGGTTAGAGTTACGGTTAGGGTTAATGTTAGGGTTAGGGTTAGGGTTAGGGTAAGGTTAAGGGTAAGGGTTAGGGTTAGGGTTATGGTAAGGGTTAGGGTTACATTAAGGTTAAGGATTATGGTAAGGGTTAAGGTTAGGGTTAGGGGTTAGGTTAGGGTAAGGGTTAGTCTTCTCTTACTCTATTGGTTAGAGTTAGGGTTATGGTAGGGGTAAGGGTAAAGGTTAGGAGTAAGGGTTAGAGAATAGGGTTAAGGGTTAGGGTTAGGGTAAGGGGGAGGCTGAGGGTGAGGGTAAGGTAATGGTTAGGGTTAGGGCTAAATGTTAGGGTTAAGGTTAGGGTTAGGGTAAAGGTTAGGGTTAAATGCTAGGGTTAGGGTTAGAGTGAGGGTGAGGTTAAGGTTAGGTTTAGGGTAAGGGTAAGGGTTAGGGTTAGGGTTAGGGTTAAGGGTTAGGGTTAAGGTTAGGGTAAGGGTTAGGGTAAGGTTAGGGTTAGGTTTAGGGTTAAGGTTAGGGTAAGGGTTAAGGGTTAGGGTTAGGGTTAAGGGTTAGGGTTTAGGTTAGGGTAAGGGTTAGGGTAAGGTTAGGGTTAGGGTTAAGGTTAGGGTTAGGGTTAAGGGTTAGGGTTAAGGTTAGGGTAAGGGTTAGGGTTAAGGTTAGGGTAAGGGTTAGGGTAAAGTTAGGGTTAGGGTTAGGGTTAGGGTAGGGTTAAGGTTAGGGTTAGGGTTAAGGTTAGGGTAAGGTTAAGGGTAACAGTAAGGGTTTAGGGTAAGGCGTAGCGGTTACGGTTATCTCAATGGTAGGTGCTCGACTGAGCTTCAAGCAATTGAAGCAAAATCTACTAAAATCAAACGGAACTACCATGAACAGAGTTTCCTTCCAGGAAATTCGCACCCGTAAAACATATTTATGCGGTAAAGTGTTCCTATGTACTAGAATATGTGGTGCTTATTTTCATTAGGGCCAACAGTAAAATCGACTCGTCGTCGGTACTTTTCGAATGTTTCCGTAAACCTCCGGAAAACATCGACGCAAAGTCGGTTGACTACATGCGTCAACAAAAATTAAAAATAGGTTGGTATTACTAGTTGGGAAAAAAACAAACATTTAGTCAAGTAGTATTAATTAAATATTTATTTTGTTAACGAAATAACAAAAATAATGCATTTAATTTTTATAGTGTTTTTTTGTTACTAAAAATTATTTTTGGTTTGTAAATAGGTAAAAAATGCTTCCTTAGGGTTAGGGTTTAGAGTTTTGTGGAGGGTAAGGGTTAGGGTTATGGTTAGGGTTTAGGATTAGGGGCTGGTATAAAAGTTGTTTTTTTTTAGCATGAAAAGATTTGTTTTAGTAAGAATCAAGCCAAATAGCTGTAGTTTTTTTTGCCTGAACATTTTTTTTTGTTAGAAAATGTAACTGAACATGGTGTAAACATATTTGTTTTTAATCATGTAAAAATGGCGGCGTTAGCGTAAGGGTTAAGGTTTATAACGTGTTCAAAAATGTATATGTTTTAATAGATATTCAACATCTGCGTTTTACGTTACTGCATCGCTAAGAATATTTATCGCTGAGTTTGGCTCGTTTTGCGATCTTCAATCTATCTCCACATTTTTTTGCATTTTTCTTCCTATCATCGTTTTTTTTTATTGCCACATCAGTTCTTCGAGAGACGCACCAATCTGTGATAGCTCGTTTACATTCATTGCAGGTGGGATAAAAATTTTTTTCGCATTTTTTACTTTCGCGTTTCAATCAGTTGAAATGTTGACGTGTCGTCTGCTTATTTTCTCGCAATTTGATTGGCTAACCGCTTTGGTACTTTCTGGATGTTTACGTAAACCACCGGAAATTACCAACGCCATATCGATTTTAGCTTGGGTCTTCATCTTAGAAAGTATGAAATATGTACAATAATCCTGATTCTCAATCTTATCATATTGCACTTCCATTATCCAGCTTTAAAATCTAGCCGGGACAGCAACGTCTCTGTTAGTTCAGTCTGGATTTCGATAGGCAAAGAGAGAGAGAGAGAGAGAGAGAGAGAGAGAGAGAGAGAGAGAAAGAGGGAGAGAGATAGAGACTGATTTTGGCGGCAGTCACGTGATGTATCGACTTCTTAATTAGACCCCCCTCTACCTCTTCTGGGCACTCCTTCGCTATCTTACACACCTTCCGTTCCATTTTCTCTTACTCTCTCTCTCTATATATATAAGCTATGAAAATATATCTATGGCAATTAAGCTACACAGAGACTCTCGCATTTCATCCGAGCGGGGGGGGGGATCTTCAGGCTTAAAGATTACTCCGGGGATGAAATGCGGAAGCCTCTGTATAGCTTAATTGCAATAAATATATTTTCATAGCTTACTACCTAGCTCTACTTACGTATCGAGCAATGTTGAAGTAAATACTGAAAATTGATACATAAAAATGTATACCCCCCAATAAAATGTTATGTGGATACATGAAATAGTAATATATATATATATATATATATATATATATATATATATATATACATCAGTCCGTCCAGTGAGAGATTACAAAATAAAATGTATTTCTAAAATAATGAGGATAGCCAAAACATATGAAAACCCATTCGAAAACCCATTCGAAAATCATATCAAAATTATATCAAAATCATATTAAAATCATATCAAAATCATATCAAAATTATATCAAAATTATATCAAAATCATATCAAAATCATATCAAAATCTTTCAAAATCATATCAAAATTATATCAAAATTATATCAAAATCATATCAAAATTATATCAAAATCATATCAAAATTATATCAAAATCTTTCAAAATTATATCAAAATCATATCAAAATCATATCAAAATCATATCAAAATTATATCAAAATTATATCAAAATCATATCAAAATTATATCAAAATTATATCAAAATCATATCAAAATTATATCAAAATCATATCAAAATCTTTTTAAATCATATCAAAATTATATCAAAATCATGTCAAAATCATATCAAAATTATATCAAAATCATATCAAAATCATATCAAAATCATATCAAATTATATTAAAATCATATCAAAATCACAACATATTCCAGAATGTACCGAGTGTATAAGATAAATGATAATACGAAAACAAATTTCAAATGTTGATTTTCATCATAATCTTATTAAAGGAAACATTTTTAAATTGACATAGCATGATCATATCTTAAATATATATTTAGAGTAGAATTCCTAAACATTCCATCGCAGATCTGCAATTTAATTATTCATATCTGATATTTTCATTCTTACCGGTCAAAATAACTGCAGACTTGTGTATCAAATTTTCGTTGGAATTCTAAATATATATAAACACCTGGAGCTTATGGGGACATTTTTTTTCATTTTCATTGTAGAAGAGCCAGTTGAAAGGGGAGATAATAAGTATTGTTTTCTCAACGTATCATCTGAAGTTTTATTTGATTTCATATTAAAAAGTCACTAACGAATAGCACCGAACGTTGTGATTAATTGATTGATTGATGATTTATTGATTGATTGATTGATTAATACTCCTTTTATGTGTATTTTATGTTTCTTGTGTACTTTACGAATGTTACTGTATCTTTTTGTTTATTAATTCTCCGTTGAACATACACAATAGTTCACCTACCTCACATCTCTTCATGTTAAGAATTACTTTCTAAATTATAACATTATTTTTTCAGCCTGACCCGTAATCTGCATGCATACCCTTTTTAAATATATGTCCTCGCTAATTCTCTTGATTGTCCTTAGTGGGTATGTTTACAACAAAAACACAAATGAATGATCTCCCCTTTCAACTGACTCTTCTGTTTAAACATTCCATCGGTCTCCAATATTACAGAAACACAAAACACCTAAACCCACCAGGTAATGTGCAAATGGAGTTTATTCAGCTGATTTGTAAATATTATCTAGACAAACAATATATTTTTACCTAACCAAGGAGAGAAAGATACCTCCAATACATTTTAATTTTAACCTTTATACAAGTTATGTATTCTTATTTAGAAGTTGGTATTTTATTCACTAACTTATACACCCTTGTAATATTATTCTACAATATTGGATACGTCTTCTTCAATTAAAAAAGCTTATAAACTTTATTGACTCTTTTTAAAAATAAAAAATAAATTTAGTCGATATGCTTTATCTAGTAGTTATTCAAGGTCTTATTTAGTTACTTCTCCACGAGGAAAAATCTTAACAAAGGGCGGATTCTCCATGTAGAAAAATAATTGATATGTAACAAAACAAATACATATTTGTATATTGACTTTATTCGTAACGAGACGTTTACTTAATTCGATTAATATTCTTTATTAGGCTAATAATAAGATACTCCCATGTTCTGAGAGATCTAAGGAAGTCAAAGTGATCGATTGCATTCATAAAAACATTGATTCGCCATACTTTTGCCTGTGTTTTGAACAATAATATTAACAGGGACAGGTTGCTAACCTGAAACAAAACGACTATCATTTATGAAGAGGATCAAGGGTAAGTGGAAAA
This sequence comes from Sepiola atlantica, assembly GCA_963556195.1. NCBI lineage: Eukaryota > Metazoa > Mollusca > Cephalopoda > Sepiida > Sepiolidae > Sepiola > Sepiola atlantica. The sequence goes on from OY744535.1 coordinate 94,687,962, forward strand.
GTGTTAAAAAGATATTTACTCCCTTGTTTTCAAAGTGGAACGAAAGTATAAAAGACAACTCCCCGCCGGACAAGAGATAGAATCGATTAACATATGTGCAAGTCGCGGATCAATTTCTATAGCAACGAGAAAGCATTTACTTAGATCATCTAACTGTTCCTTATAAACAAAACTTTCGATCAAGAAGTTTCTTTTGTGTATTTTTGTAAGCACGTAAAATAAATGTCACAAAACTAAAAATTATTTGTTAATTATCAAAACAAAAATTTAAAAATGAGTCAGAAAACTCACCCATAAAAAAAGAGTCAGAAAACTCACCCATAAAAAAAGAGTCAGAAAACTCACCCATAAAAAAAAGAGTCAGAAAACTCACCCATAAAAAAAAGAGTCAGAAAACTCACCCATAAAAAAAGAGTCAGAAAACTCACCCATAAAAAAAAGAGTCCGAAAACTCACCCATAAAAAAAGAGTCAGAAAACTCACCCATAAAAAAAGAGTCAGAAAACTCACCCATAAAAAAAGAGTCAGAGAAACTCACCCATAAAAAATGAGTCAGAAAACTCACCCATAAAAAAAGAGTCAGAAAACTCACCCATAAAACAAAGAGTCAGAAAACTCACCCATAAAAAAAGAGTCAGAAAACTCACCCATAAAAAAAAGAGTCAGAGAAACTCACCCATAAAAAATGAGTCAGAAAACTCACCCATAAAACAGAGTCAGAAAACTCACCCATAAAAAAAGAGTCAGAAAACTCACCCATAAAAAAAGAGTCAGAAAACTCACCCATAAAAAAAAGAGTCAGAAAACTCACCCATAAAAAATGAGTCAGAAAACTCACCCATAAAAAATGAGTCAGAAAACTCACCAATAAAAAAGTAAAAAAGCGACAAAAAATTAAAAAGTCACTAAGATGATAAAATAAAAAATCAGAAATTCAGAAAAAATCTCTAGTATTTATTTCAATAATGGAAAAGAAGGACAGTGGCTATCTCAAACAAGCGCTTGCATAACCAGATGCAGCTCACTTCATTATCCCATATGGATAATGAAGTGAGCCGCATCTGGTTATGCAAATAATTCGTTTTGCTGATCAACCAAAGAGATTTTTGACTATATAAGCAGACGTATTTTGCCTATTCAGTTAGTATAGCGACTAGCCTGCCACTCAGTTCTTAGAATCACAAACTATGAGTAACTATCACGTCCCAATGGATACAATGTTGTTCTCACGCATACAATAACTGCCGAACTATAATTAAACCACAGGGGATATTTTTCTAGTTCTTGAAATAATTCTAAATCGTTCTCATACTGATCGATGTCTTCATGTTATTTCAAGCGAAGCAGATGTAATATGTTGTTTATATCCAACAAACGACATACCGTTCTACTTGTGCATTATCGTAAACAACATCCCGAACACGAGATGGTTACCAAAATGCATATTAATATACATATACGAAGCCTGTCTAAAAAGTATCTGACTACAGGACAACAAGAATTATTTCAAATTCGTGACAAAGTTGGGACCCTAATTCCCTTTAAAGTACGTCCCTTGTACTTGCACACACTAAGCTCGCCGATCCATCCACTGCCGGAAACACCTCTGTAAGTCTTTTTTGGGGAATGGTGCTCATCTCAACCATCGCGTTCCGCATCATCTTTTGTTTTTCGCACCTTCTCAACAACAGCTGATCTCCGAAAAGTGTGTGGCCTGCCAGGACGCTTGTAACTCTCTGTTGATGTGCGGCCATTTTCAATCAGTGAACCACTTATTAATTTGTGTTACACATCGCATATTCTATAAACATTTGCTTAATTTAACGCAGCGAATCTAATACTGAAAATTGATACATAAAGAGTATAGCTCCTTTTAACATTTTATGTGGCAACATGAAATTATAATATTGTCTATTATATATATGCGTATATATATATATATATATATATATATATATATATATATATATATATATATATATATATAGAGATAGATAGATAGATAGATAGATAGATAGATAGATAGATAGATAGATAGATAGATTAATGAAAAAGAATTAGAAAAGCGACGGAGGCAGATCTTTTTTTCACTTCAGTTGCTCGATGCAAGGTATATTCCGCCAAAAAAGCAATTTATTCAATTAATTTTTTTCCTTAAGCAAGGCTTTTCAAAAATCCAAATTTTATCTTCAGAGGAAATTATTGGGATAGATAAGTTGACAAAAGCCAAGATTTAAAATCTGAGGAAGTAAAACAAAGATTGTGGGGGAAAAAAAACAAGGCAAAAATGTGTCCGAATGCAAGTAAATGTCCGATTGTAAAGAAATCCGGTGTCAAAAAGCCCAGCGGAGGAAGTGGAATGTAGATAGGTCGTTAGAAGGCATGAGAAATTAATTGAGAGGTTTCATAGTTAAACGCCAGAAACCATCATCTGCTCTATTCGGTATATGTAGATGTATAATTATCACAACCGCTTTTACCTTTCTTAAAAGTTTGCTTTTAGTTTTCTACTTATATATATATATATATATATATATATAGATTTAGTTACCATTCCAATCCAATGATAGTATGGGAATTCTAAATCCAACTTCTCACAAAGAAAAGTCAACACAAATGTTCGTCCGAGTTCAAAGAGTCTTATTTCAATTGAAATGAGCGGTATCTTGAATGATTTAGTTCTTTTGTTTTATTGTGTGGGGGGGGGGGATTTATTCAGCTAACGTGAAAGTGTATTATCGCACATTGTTCCGGTTTTGTGGTTTTATTGAATGTATTTGGGACCGACTACTTGCTTGTTGGCTTGGTGGAAGAAATAATGCACAAGCTACTTTTCTAAGACTTTTCTAGGACTTTCTTTTCTTACCGTTGTTCTTCCTTGCTTTTTAAGTTTGACTTTTATTTTTATTTTTATTTTTTTCCTCTTCTTTTCTTAAGTGACCTCAACTATTACAACGCCACATTGTGTTTTGTCGGCAGTTGAAACCAGTATTCCAGACATTTAATTTCCCTGATGATCTGCCAAGCAAGTAACTGCTTGGTAGTGAAACACGTGTAGGAAAAAACATTTAATTTGAATAAATAGTATTTGTAAGAAAAAATATCTTTAATGGTGATCATTGGTGTCTTGAAAGGAATGCTTTGGTAAGCCTTCATAAAATCATATATATATATATATATATATATATATATATATATATATATATATATAAGAAGAAGAAGAAGAAGAAAGAGAAAAAATCGACAGTAAGCTTATAACGCCGATTGGGAACGCTGTGAGTTTTTAAAAAGGAAGAAGAAAGAGAGAAAGGATGGACAGTTGGCTTATGAACGCCAGTTGGAGGCGCTGTAAGTTACAAAAGAAGAAAGAGAAAAATCGGCAGTTAAGCTTATGAACGCTGTGAGTTGACAAGGAGGATAAATATTTATTTGAAATTGATGTCAAGGAATTGAACAACAAAGGAGGAGGAGGAGGGGGAGAAAAAAGGACTAAAAGTATATATATATATATACAATTTAAAAACATTTTTAATGGATTCGTCTACACACTTTAAAATGCAGCAACATTTTTGTAAGTAACGGATACACTTTATTAGACAGACGAACAACACAGGTAAGGAGGACTTTTTTTAATAACTAATATAAGTTAGCAACACATTTATACGGAACAAAACTTAGGTTTAGTATACGGAACGTTTATGTTTTTGTCTTTCAAGGGAAGTGGGGTCTGATCGACTCTGCTGGGAAGCCATGAAATTAAATACTGTCTTGTTTTTAAATTCCCGAAACAGTTTTTCATGGCAAACAACTGTAAATCTTTTAAATAATGTTAGAAATAAACTAATATAATAACTGAAAAAGTTAAATTGACTTACATGAGTGATTTTCCACTGAACGACTTGGGACTTAAGGTTTTTTTTTTCGTTTTTTAAATGGATGAGAAACCTCCAAGACTATTCATATATATATATATATATATATATATATATATATATATATATATATATATATATATATATATATATATATATATATATACCAGTGCATTTAAATATAAATGAATGTAAATATAGAATAGCCTATTCCACTGCAGCTATGCACTTATGTGTTACGTGAAGTTTTAGTTCACCAGGTGCAATTGTTCATTTGCTATCATTGACAGTGTATTACCCCCGAGGCTGTTAGAAGCCCATATCATAGGTGTCTTTAACCACGACGGTATTCGAAGATTAAAGTTAAATTAAATCACAGGCTTCATTTCAGCTGAGTTCACACATCATGTGAAGCCGTGAGAAACTTGGGTTGTTAAAATCCCTGAAGACAGTCAAGTAATGAAGTTGAGCCTAAATTAATTGAGGAAATCGAAACATTCTTTAAAGTTGAAACGCAGCTTACACCATCCTCTTCAGAGTAAAGATTCAAGATAATTGTCATCCTTGAACTTCTAGAAGAGATAGCGCCAAGTGCGTTTGTTATATAGCAGAACGAGTTAGTTTCTCTCTATATATCCGTCTCTATCTCTCTCTATCTCTCTCTGTCTCTATCTCTCTCTATCTCTATCTCTATCTATCTCTATCTCTCCCTATCTCTATCTCTCTATATATCTCCCTATCTCTCTATTCTTATGTCTACGAATCATTTTTATAACACTGAAAATTCGCTTATGTCAAAAAATGAGCATTTGTATAAGCATTCTTTGTCTTCGCACAGTCAATATTACAAAAACAAAGATTCCGGAGTTACCCGAACTCTGTACAGATAAGTTCTCGCGAACCACGTTTTCGCAAACCCCTCTCAAATTCACTATGCCTAACTGAACTTTGAAAACTCTGTTTGTATATATTCTATGACTGCACCTTTATCTTTCTTAGTAAAATTGCTGTGAAACTATATTCTGGTGTTTTGTGTTCCTTTTCTCTCTATTCTTATGTCTTCGAATCATTTTTATAACACTGAAAATTCGCTTATGCCAAAAAATGAGCATTTGTATAAACATTCTTTGTCTTCGCACAGTCAATATTACAAAAACAAAGATTATCATTTGTATATACCCCCCCCCCTCCCTGAATGGCTGTTGCCATGTCCTTTAAAGACCTCACGGATTAGCTATCAGGCATTGCAACCCCTATTCCCTTAGGTGTCACGGGAGCCAGCCCTAAAAAAAACCTTGCACACGGCACACCGCTTCTTTTTCGACGACTCCGCTCAAGTCAGCAACACATCGGCTGGTATCCTCAGTGACAACAGCCCACGACGGCAGTCACAGAGAATGACCTTCCGGAGTTACCCGAACTCTGTACAGATAAGTTTACGCGAACCACGTTTTCGCAAACCCCTTCTCAAATTCACTATGCCTAACTGAACTTTGAAAACTCTGTTTGTAAATATTCTATGACTGCACCTTTCTCTTTCTTAGTAAAATTGCTGTGAAACTACATTCTGGTGTTTTGTGTTCCTTCTCTCAGGCTTTCGTCCTATATCTCTCTTTTGATGATTTATCTGCACATTGTTACCCCATTCTCAAGTGGGAGAATTACACTTTATTTACAGGATTATTTTTATCCCAACAAGATCGATCTTATTCTCTCTTTGATTTACGATGTAAAGGGCAACCCCAATAGAGTTGATTAGTTTGCAGACAAATTTCTGTGTCTGGGATATCTTTCTCTGTCTGTCTGTCTGTCTGTCTGTTTGTATGTCTGTCTGTTTGTCATTCTCTCCTCTCTCTTCGAATACTTTACGTTGTCCAATGTCACATGTTTCCGCTCGCATTAATTTCACATTTATAAAAATGCATGAAGAATTAAGAAGAGGTAGTTCAGAAATAGTGTGCATCCTGAATATTAACTGTTTAAATAAGCTAGTCTCACTTTAGAATACCATTCACCTACACAACGCAACTACTGTATACTAATAAACTAGTACGATGTTTAACCTACATAGTCTGTAAAGTAAAGAGTTGGTAACTAAAAGACTTTTAATAAAATATAAATGGATACGCCGTAAGACTTCGACGATGACGAAAACAAGAGAAAGAAAAAAAGGAAAATATTTTCTGTATTACCATGATTAGGGTTTTATAAAACCGAGAATTTAGATTGTTAAAAAAATGATTTCATAAATATTTAATTATAAGTTGTCTGCTTGTTAATGTTCAAAGTTTATAATTTCAACGGCGATTTTAACTGTAGCATCTCGTTATTGTATACATGCGCGCCAGCGTGCTTCACTACAGATATCGGACATTAAAAAAAAGTAGTTCAATAACACCGTAAGACCTCGACGATGAAGAAGAAAACACGGACCAGGAAATACAAAGGAAAATATTGTCTGTATAATCAGTATTAAGGTTTAAAAACCGATAATAAAAACCGAAAATAAAAACCGAAAATGTGGATAAAAAAAAAAGATTTAACAAATAGTTCATTTACTTGACAAAATCTCGCGCCAAGTTGTGGGGTTTCTCAGTTTTCAAAGTTCATCATTTTAACGGCGTTTCTAAGTGTAGAAACACTCATAAATGGATATATTTACAATGAAACAGGAGGTTAGTATAATTCCGCCATTCACCCTGGCAGACAAACAGTTTTACCGCAAGAAAATGCTTTAAAGCGTGTACACATACTTACATTAGTTATAATTGCTATTAGACTGTAAACTATGAATCTTTTTTTTCTATTGCTTGCCCGTGACGAATCACAAGAGACAGAAAGATGGAGCAGAGCAAGATCCAAGCCTGGAATTATGGAGCGTGAACATGTAGCGCCGAGCAAAGCTTGTGATTGATATCATGTTGTCAAATTCGTACTAATACCTTACTGGAGTGTAGCCCTTTCCATATTCTTGGCGAATTCACATAGTCTCGCTAAAACAAAACACCGTATTTAAACAGATATCTGTTTTAAAATATACACATTTTTATAAACTTATTTGAAGCAGTTTGAACACCAAATAATGTTATACAAGTTGTTGTTATTTATTAAATAAATAAAATAATTTATTTAAATCATAAATTTGTACCTGAGACTTTCGACGCGATTACTTTTTTGCATTATTTTGGTTATTCTGACTACATTTCTCATCATGAGTGTTATCATTACAACGTTTCGGCCCCCGTAACCTCCGGCCTTCTTTAGGTGTATCTCTTCGAACTCGGGAATGTTTATGTCGAACTCGGGAATTTGAACGCAAAGACCGTGGCGCAGTGGATACAGTACAACATTTAATTAAGTTCCAAGTGATAGTCATCTAAAGGTTGAAGGTTCAATCCTCGATGCGGGCGATACTGAAAATGTCTACCAGTCATGGCTGACGGAACAAAAGAATGCTAATCACGTGGATTAAATACAGGGTTCCGTTCGAGATTCCGTACAAATTCCCGAGTTCGACAGAAATATTAGCGAGTTCGAAGAGATACACCTGACAATGGCTGGCGGTTACAGCGGCCGAAACATTGTGATGATAACACTCGTAATAAGAAACGTAGTCAGAATAACCAAAGATGATGCACACTATCAATCCTCATCTCAAAAATTCAGAAATAGCATACTTGTTGTTTTTTTATACTGCTGGTATTAACCGCTCGTGGGGAAAACGAAAATATACACCGTTCTTGTCTTTATAAATATCACAGAAAAAAAAAGCTTATAATGTCAAATTCTTGGTCGCTAAACGAGAATACGGAAGTACAGAAAAAACGTAAAAATGATGTACACTCACATGTAAACAGACACAAGAAAAGATACGCATATTCTCGTCACTTATTTTAATCAACAAACCTATGCAACAAAGATAAGTTGAGTGAAGAAAGTTCCAGAAAGAAACGACCCAAAGTACGGAAGGATGGAAACAACACAACAGGACGAACATCGAAGTTTAACTGAGATAAGTCAATTTTTGGATGAGATAAAGATGGGAATTAAAAGAGGTCGCACATAATTGAACACATTATTTTCGTGAATTTATTTGAACAATAAATAATGTTATACAATTGTAATGTTCCAGATTTTTTTTGCTGAGGATTTAAACTATTATTTAGATAATTCGAATCAATATACTCATCTTAGATGGTATTCTTAAATAGTTCCCACTGATGTGAGGCCCGGTCTCATTCAGGGGCGTCTCCTCGATTTCGTTAATCTGTATGTTGAACTCGGACATTTGTATGTTGAACTCGGGAATTTGTACGGTATGTCTTAAGAAACCCGGGGTTAAGATTCCCGGGGTTAACCCGAACTTGTTTGTAAGTCATGATTACGTAAAAGTTTTCAGGAATGCGTAATTGTATTCTTCAAATTGAATCTGTAACCGTACTTCGAATTGAATCTGTGACACCCGAGAAGACTGTCAATGATAACTGATTATTACTGAGCACTTTTATATGTTGCGCCACGCGTGGCAGATAATTCTAATATCAATTGTAAAAGATTTAAACGCACTTGTACAAATCTAAAACAAAAATCATTTGGTGGTTGAAGGTTCATCGACAAAAATATTGTGAGAATAACATACACAATTAGACCAGTAGTTAGAATAATAAAAATACAAATAAACAATGTTGGCTGTATTATTTTTCTCAGCGGACTAATCCCCTTCATTCGGACTATTTTCAATAGTTAGTTAAGCTTCTCTGATCTCTATTTTATAAGAAAACATGAGTACATAAACTATGTTCTAGTATTAGTAATATTGAGGTGTGAACAGATGCCGTGCCGTATCTTTAGTGGGGTGCATAGTTGCAAACGACAGACCGGCAATGAGATAAATATTAAGCTAACAGAATGATGCCCACCTAGGTAATGACGTGACACTTGAAATAGTAATGTTGTCGAGGATACCAGGTGCTATCCTGTGATTGTGAGCCACTTAAGTCTTGAATAAAATAAGTTTCTTTCGAAATACAGGATACGCTAGGCTGTAATTTATTTTCTGTTCATAGATAAGCAACTTAGCCCTTTTCAGGTGTACTTATACATATTCAATCAAAACAAACAACTCGAGGTAAAAGACTCATGAGTAGTTTAGCCTTAAGCTGCTTATGTTCGGTTGGTACATGTTTGTTTTTATTTGCAGATCTCTCGCCCAGTAAACAAATAAATATCATTGTACTTTTTCAAAATACAGTGTTTTTACTTGTTTAAAGTTCTTATTGTAGTTTTCTTATTCTTTCTTTTTTAACAAAGTACACCCCAAACAAGGCAGACCGCCACTGTAGACGTAAGGGGCTACTCAGAAAAACGTAGAGGGGAGAAGGTTGGGAGGTCAACCTAAATTGGGATATTCGTAATGAGATGTCTGATTACATTAGTTTTCAATTTCACATGTCTGTACTGTCGGGGAAACGGGGGCCAGGGAAAGAGTTCCAGAGGTCAGCAACACGAGGACAGAAGCTATTTGAGTAAAAGGCTCTCCGACATCTGGGGACCTCCACAGTGAATGGATGAGATTAAGTTGATTGTCGAGTTAGTCTAGTGAATTTTCGCCGAGGAGGCACCAGAGTAGCCAATACATCGGAGCATAATCCATTGAAGTATTTGTAAAACAAGCACAGGGATGCTACTTTGCGGCGATGGGACAGGGACTGGAGCTTGGCTGACAGTGAGGGACCTATTAGGTTGACGATTCGTTTTTGGATCTTGTCAAGAAGGGAGAGACTAGTAGATGATGCCCCAGCCCAGATGTGACAACAATACTCCATGCATGGGCGGATGGTGGCTTTGTAGAGACACAGGATAATGTCAGGTGTGAGCAGTTTACTAGCACGGTAGAGGGGGCCAACCTTCTTTGCGGCAGCCTTGGCAATGTCTTCAATGTATGTGTTCCAATTCATGTTACCTGTGAAGGTTAGGTTGAGGAGTTTGAATGATGAACTCTCAGGTAGGGTGTTATTTGCCATGACAATCGGTGGTTGGAGAGGTTTCTTGTAGTTATTGAAGGAAAGGAGCTTTGTCTTAGCGGCATTAAAAGTTAAAAAACATATTTTACCCCAATGCACTACAGCCTGGAGGTCATTTTCTAAAGATTCAGCCAATGCCTCGGATATTATCGCGTCGGTTTTGCCAACATGGCAAGAGTAAAGTGTGGTGCTTCAGCAAATAAACCAATCTCAGACACTGTGTCATCAGGGATATCGTTTATATAGATCAGAAACAACAAAGGTTCAATGATAGATCCTTGGGGTACACCAGCATTTATGTCATGTTGTCTAGATGAACGGCCATCGAGGAGAACCTGGACTTTTTTTTTGTCTAGGAAGGATCTAATTATATTAAGTAATTGCCCAGTAATACTGTATGAGCGTATTATCAGGAGAAGCCTTTATGCCATACCTTGTCAAAGGCCTTGGATATATCAAGCGCTATCGTCCTAGCTTCTCCTGCCTTGTCGAGTGTATGATAAATGCGTTCAGAGATGACCGTTAAGATGTCTGCAGTAGATCGTGCTTGTCTAAATATATACTGGCGGATAGAAGTTTAGCATTATGTAAGTTCAGTACTATCGCTCGATTTATTAAGGATTCAAAGATTTTAGCAAAGATCGGCAGCAGACTGATTGGACAATAGTTCTATTCCCAGAACTCTTGTAGACTGGTACCACAGAGGCAATTTTCCGGGAAGCAAGATTCTGCTAGGTATTTATTGTAGAGTTTGGAGAGGACAGGGGCCAGTTCAGCAGAGAATTTCTTTATTATTATTACAGGTATAACATCAGGCCCACAAGCTTTGGTAGTGTCAAGGGTTTTAATGATGTCTTTGACCTGGGATGGGGTAATGACCTGGTTTTCAAGAGTGGCTTCGGTCTGCAATAAGAATTTGGGGAGGGGTGGTTTTCTGAGTCCAAAGTAGAGTTAAAAGCAAAGCGCTGGCAAGTAGTTCAGCCTGATCAGTAGCCGTGCATACGACATCATTGTGGTTTGATAGTGGGGGAATCGTTGATTGACCATTATTCACTACACTATTGTAGATTTTCCAGAAATCCCGAGTACCTAGTTTCTGTAAGTAGATGCGTTTTTTTGTTAACTCATTATACCTTCTCTTCGCTTCACCTATAAGTGCCTTGTATTTAGTTCTTAACTCTATAAATTAATGTCTATTAGTAGCTGACTTATGGCGGCCAAATTAACGGAATGCTTGTTGCCTTTCAGAAATGTCAGCTGCACATTCCGAGGTGAACCATTGAGGTGAGTGGGGCTTGCTAAAGAATTTTCGCATGGGAACATAGGTTTCAATGCCTGCTTTGACCCATTCAGTTAATTTGTTTTCACACTGGTCGGCAGGGAGTGAGAAAGTTTCCCTCCATGGGGCGTCACTGATGTGATCTCTGGTTGACTCGAAATCAGCCTGCTTGTAATATATTGTTGTTTTGAGCAACGGTTCATCAGCTTTCGGACGACATTTTAGGGTGATATGTATCATTAGCACAATGTGATCAGAATTCCTTAGTGGGCTATGAGCTTTCATCACACATGCCTCGGGCATTGAGGTCAAGAAAATGTTTAGAAGTGAGGCTTGTTGGTGTACTCGATCGGGGATGCGGGTCGGGAAATCGACAGTCTGAGAGAGGGAGTGAGCTAAGGAGAAATCTTACGTAGAGTTGCCGGCTGCGTCAGTAAGGCTGGAGAATCCCAACCAGTCGCGGTGGTTGGCATTAAAATCCCCAAATACATGTATCTGGGCATTCGAGTCAATTAAGAGTGCTCTATCTATGCTTTCAGAGACAGAATTTAGCAGAGTACAGTCCTGTAGCGGTATAAGAAATATAAGTAACTGACGCTGTGATGTAAAGTCAATCTAAAGCACATGTAATCTTGGTCATCTGATTCTAACCTATGTTCTCTAGTCAGGGGAAGGGTGTTCCGAACATAAACTCCTAGCCCGTACATATGTTTGTCAGAGTCTTTACGGTAGAGTGGGAGGTAGTCAGTCATGTCAAAGTGGTGAGAGGAGATTATTTAGGTGTAATCTTATTTTGTAACAGCAGTGGAAGGAACTACTTAATAGACACTTCGATCGCTGTAATCGGACGAGCACATACACAGACAGTCACGGCTTGTGTAGTGAACGCACAGACCCACAGTTGGGTGAGTGTTTAAATGCTGGAATACCAGTAAAACTTTGCAATCAAGAAATCATTAAAAAAACCAACAAAGATTAATTGAAAACAAATTGGGCGCTTTTTAGTAATGTTCAACCACCCGTTCTTCTCAACTTTATTGCTAACCAATGTTCTTTCTTTTTTTATGTACAATTACCTATCATGTCGCTCGGTAATTCTGTGTTTTTTTGGGGGGAAATTCTTTGTCAGTTCCAAAAGTTAAAATGTTTGTATATAATTTTGATTGCTGCACTGGATATATTACTTGTTCGTAAGATTTCAATTTCTGTAAAAGACATTGTGCTACTGAATGTAAAAAAAAAGATAAAAAGAAGGAAATAAGGTAGGGCCTAGGATAATAATTGACATTAGTCTTGAAATGACTCAGGTTATAGATAGAATGAACACAGATTTCAAAAGAAGAGTTCCATAAGCCTGCAGTTCTTCGAGAGAAGCTACTGGAGTAGTAAGATGTATTATAACAAAATATCTATAATAAAACACTTTGATGAAGACCACTAGACCAACAAGCTGGAACAAAGGAAGCAGGAACTAAATTAGATGATTCTAAAGAACACATGCAATAATAGAACTTATATAAGAGATTAAGACTAGCAGCAAAGGGTATGTGTGAGAGAGAGAGAGAAGGCGCAGAGTAAAGGAAAAGGGTTAGGGTTAGGGTTAGGGTTAGGGTTACAGATACGAAGTAAACGAAACACTATAAATAGATGCGTTCAATTGTCATAAGACATACAATAGATGAGTAATTTTTTTTTATAAATAAGTATTTTTGAAAAAAAACTATATAAAATAAAACACCGCGTATTATTATATTCTGACACGATCAAGTTATATCGAATTCTAAAATTATTTAAAACCGGAACGCATGAGAAAAATCATTACGAATGAGAGATTTTATTTACTGCAGGCATCGGTGAGATTTTCTTTTATGCATCTTTCTTTTGTAAACGGTATTTTGCGAAATGCGACTAAGTTCCCATCAGAGTACAAATAGATTTAAAATAATATATTTTTTCTTAAATATGAAAAAGAAATTGAACTCAGTGAAATATTAAAAAGAGGATTTAAACATGCATAACACACGCACAGGTGTACAAAAACCGCAGGTACGAATACATACAGTACAATATACACGCACACTGGAATTTCTATGGATTCATAAAAGGTACTGGTCTGGTCCTTGTACGTTCGTCAAATAGTAGAATGTGTATAAAAATATATACACACGACCATACACCCACACACACACACACAGATATATATATATATATATATATATATATATATATATATATATATATATATATATATATATATATATACTGTCAGGTTGTATATGAAAAGAAATCAAATAAAGTGCTCGATCATATAAGAGAGCTAATATAATTTATTTAGATACTGTATATTACATATTTCAGCAATGTACCGCGGTTTCATCCAAAAGGGCAGATTTAGACATCTTTAGTAAATTTTCGTGCCCATTTACTAAAGATGTCTAAATCTGCCCTTTTGGATGAAACCGCGGTACATTGCTGAAATATGTAATATACAGTATCTAAATGAATTATATATATATATATATATATATATATATATATATATATATATATAGGCAACATCGTCTCTTGCAGGCAATGTTGTTGAATATAAGAGACAACTCATGTCAAGATATTCTTTGGTAGATTCTTTCAATTGTTCGAATTTACAAATCAGTTTCGGAGGGGAATAGGCTGATCATTTTATAAGATTAAGTAAAAACCACTAACCTTATTATCACAAATAATTCTTCCCTTTCGATTAGAGTTTTGGATAAGACAAACCTTGTTTATGAGTTTAAATGTACTTTGGGAGACTGTGTCTCCGACAACCAAGAAAAAAACATATACACAGGTTTTACTACCACGACTTTGTCGAGAAGATTGACGAAGCATTTGTCTGATACTAGCGCCATAGCCCAACACTTAACTAACGACCACTCCTGGCCCCGATCGGAATTCAGAAAACTCTTAGTAGAAAATACCAAAATCTTAGAATTTAGTACTAACAAACAAAAACTCCATATATTAGAAGTCCTATATATAACAACCACAGAACCCCTAATTAATAGAATTAACTTAAATATCAGTAATAATATTCTAAAATGTTTATAGCTTCGTACTTAGTACGTAATTCCCGCCAAAACATTCTATAAATACTAACACATGGTCTATACCTGATTAACCTCATTCCCCCAAAGATGGACCCAGATGGGTCCGAAAGTACTTGGGAGACAAATCCAAACTATGAGAAATTCATCAGCCAATTCTCCTCCGAAACTAAGATCATAATTCGGACAATTGAAAAGATCCACCAAAGGATATCAATACATGAGTTGTCTCTAATATTCAACAACACTTGCCTGCAAGAGAAGATGCTGCCTATATATATATATATATATATATATATATATATATATATATATATATATATATATATATATATATATATATATATATATAAATTGAGGTACACTTTTATTTTAAAATTAATCCTATGTTGAAAAGTCAATGATCAGTACATAATAAAAAAAATGAGTGATGAGAATTAAAAATTGGAAAAAACAACAATATCTATTGAATCAAAAAGTAGGGCAAACTTAGGAATATATGAATAAACTTTTTTGTTCCTTTCCGTAACTCATGGATCTTCAAAAATGCAAGCTTTTATCATCAGAGGAGAGTATATATATATATATATATATATATATATATATATATATATATATATATATAGGAAAAGAAGGATGAAGGTAATCCGACGTAATGGGTAAATGAAAAAGGAAAACCAAAAATGGAATGTTTTTTATGTGTACATCAACGTTTCGTCTTTACTTATAAGACTTCATCAGGATGATAATATAAAGAAAAATGTCATGCAAGTACGTACACATATAGGGTTGACATTATGGGAAGAATGGAGGAAAGTAGTAGCCACTACTGGAGAAAACAGTAGGGCTGACGTCCAGACTTAGTGGAGTCAGTAGTGAGGAATGAAAGTAAATGTTAATGAAACTCTTCTCCACTCAGTTTCATAAACATTTACTTTCATTCCTCACTACTGACTCCACTAAGCCCGGACGTCAGCCCTACTGTTTTTTCCAGTAGTGGCTACTACTTTCCTCCCTTCTTCCCATAATGTCAACCCTATATGTGCACATACTTGCATGACATTTTTCTTTATATTATCATCCTGATGAAGTCTTATGAATAAAGACGAAACGTTGATGTACACATAAAAAACATCCCTTTTTGGTTTTCCTTTTTCATTTTCCCATATATATATATATATATATATATATATATATATATATATATATATATATATATGTGTGTGTGTGTGTGTGTGTGTTAAGCTTCTATAAGGTTGAGCATCTTAAATTTCTTCCGCTTTTGGCAAAATATATACCTACACCATACTTCTTTCTAAATGTAACCCTAAACACATTATATAAATCTACAAAAACCCAACAATCAAAACTTCAATGAACGTAAATTCCTACAATATATCATATTATGAACAAAATTAATGAAAAGGTATGTTAATGTGAAGCATAATAAATACCATTATGACTTCGAAAATGCAATGATTTTGAAACCTAAATTATAAGAAAAATTAATAACTTTTCCGAAAAAGTTAAAATAAAATTTTTCCAGCGGATAAAATAAACACATACGGCACATTTGGTTACCCAACATATAAACAAATATTTTATAAAGAACTCAATAAATTATACAAAACTGATATTTTTTAAATTATAAAAACAACAACCAAAACAAATACCACGAGTAAACATTTGAAGATACTCAAAACTTTAAATATATAAAACTTTTTTAGCAAAATGACTGGATTCGGCATTAAATAAATGTAAAAGTCAATGTAAATGTTCAAACTTTAAACGAAGCGAATCATAAGGGGGTATTTGTGTTATAATGGGATAATTCCAGGAGGAAATCTGGGTATGAGAGCTCAATGTAGTAAACAGAGCAAGAATAACATAAAATATAATAACACGAAATCACATAATTGTCGATGCAATAATTTATTTCAACCGTGCGGTTTTTTCAAGCATCACTCAGACAATTACATTTTTGATATATATATATATATATATATATATATATATATATATATATATATATATATATATATATATATATATATGTGTGTGTGTGTATATATATGTATGTGTGTGTACGTATGGATTTGTATGTATACATATATGTATGTGCATATAATTTTATTTCAATTAGATTCTCTTTCTTGGAATCCAGACGGACTGGGAATCTATGACACGCGGTTTGTCTATTTCTTCTCTTGTTTCTTTCTTTCTTTTCTCCTACCGAGTTTGAGAACACGAGTTTCGCCGGACGCATTTCGTCTCGGCTAGAGATGTATGAATAAAAGTTGTGTATGTGATTATGCTTAGTTATGGTAATGTGCGAGTGAGATTATGTATGTGCGTGCGCATAGGACGTGTGCGTATTTAGTTTTGTGTATGCGCGTGAGTAAAGTTGTCTATATGTATGATATCATCAAGTCGCATGTGTCATAATTTTGACACGGCAGTTTTTAGTTGATTAACTTAAAGATCCCTCCCCTTCGACCGCCATAGTTAAATATAAGTTTTAAATTTCCCCCTCTCTATAGAAGATGTATCAAATTGCTTGCTACCACCACTCTCTCTAGTTGTGTTTGAATTGTCGTAGGGAAATTCAATTTTCTATCAGTCTCAAAAATGTAATTGTCTGAGTGGTGCTTGAAAAAACCGCACGGTTGAAATAAATTATTGCATCGACAATTATGTGATTTCGTGTTATTATACTTTATGTTATATATATATATATATATATATATATATATATATATATATATATATATATATATATATATATATATATATATATAAATATTTATTTATTTATTTATTTATTTCAAGATTCTTATTTCATCATCTTATAATAATTAATACTCAAAATAACATTAATGTATCAGCAATCATATTTCTTTTACCTTCTCTTTGGATTTCTAATAAAAAAAATATTCTTGATCTGTGATCCTTTGAACATTGTTCACTGCCGTAACTATATCCCTTGTAATGTGATTGTTTAGCATCGTTTTCATCTTAATTCTTGGACCGTCTGTTTGACATCATTGCTGTATGGGTACAATTACTTATTTAATATTACTTTCGATCTATTTCTTCTCTTATTAACTTTCAAAGATCGAGTTATGGCTTCAATAGCATCAACAGTTTACATACTATTTATTTGACAAAAATACTCTTGAAAATATCTCACGAATTGTTTTGCAGGCAAAAAATCAACAAAAAAGGAACGGTTAACAGAATTCAAGGAGATTATTGAGTCCAAATACATTGAATGTTACTCTAAAAGCGTGAATGACTTTGTACACGCTTGCAAAAGCCCCTTAAATCAGTTAAAAAGTTGTTTTATTAACATTTCTATCTTGTCTTTTATTAAATTTTAAAATTTTGCCTTTGCAAAAATCATTAATTTTATGGGAAAATCAAATAGAAATTCGACTTTTCGCTGCTTCATTTTCGATTGTAAAATTGCGTCATGATTTTGCAAATCATTTTCGATTTTAATATTTAATTTGAAAGGATTGTAATTAATGTTTGTGTTAAGTGAAAGGTGCGCCTATTTGACATTTTTTATATCGAATATAATTTGTCACGACACACACACACACACATTCTGTGGAATTGCGAGGCTTATCGATCCTCAGGGATCCAAAAAAGCCTTTCTCATTTAACTGAGTACCGGGTGCCTCTAAGAATTCACGCATGCAATCGTTGATAAAATTAACAACAATTTATGTAATCCGAACATATTACTTAAAAATACACTTTCCTCTTTTTCTAACAAGTCCACAAAGATTCAGTCGTTTTTCTACAAGAGTATTTTTTTATTGCAGTTCGATTATATGCTCAAAATGTGCACCTGTGCTTTGATTTATACTGAGTGATACCTGATGGTCTTTATGAAGTTTGCAGCATTCTTGGGAAGACGAGGATGCGTTGTACAAGATATATGATTTATTCACCTGGTAAATTAATCATGTATACTTTGAAATTCATCATCGTCAGCCCAAAGAAGGTCGCACACTTCATACCGACCATCATGTTCCACTCAGTATAAATCAACGCACAGGTGCACATTTGGAGCATATAATCGAAGGATGCACATTCAAAATGGCTCGATGGAATTGTGTCGCGGAGAAAAAAATTTAATCTGTGAATTTAACAATCAACGTGAACTGGGTATTGATTGACATTGACAATTGTGCAGTGTGTACTGTAATATTGCCAGAATATTAGAAATATAATACAGGGTGACATTTCTCCAAAAATAATGTTACACATGGAATCAAAGTTATTTTCTGCGATGCAGCTTTCTTCCGTGCAATGAGATGTGGGGGGACACTTTGGTGATCGCCTCGTTAGAAAAGGTTGTGAGATGATTCTGGTGTTAGTATTAGTTTCCTTGATGTTTTTCTAGTTAGAATTTTTTCTGTAAAGACATCGGGTACTTACGGGAATGACCACCACAAGGTTGCCAACATCCCTAAGTGAAAGTGGTACTGTGGAACCGACTGGATTCGAACTTGGAACACCCAGGTCATCAGCCCGTGTCGATATCCACTTAACCACCGTCACCTAACAGCAGCTGCCATACAAGCACACAACAAAATCTGCTCTCTTTGGAAATCTTATAGATCTGTCATTTAAAGTTTTCTGTCTAATATACACGATCTGAAATTTAAAAAATAAATGTATTCAATTAATTCAGGACGATAATAACCATAAACAATTAAACCTGCATTTTTGTATTCAATTTGTTTTAAAATTGATGCAAAATTTAGTAAGAGTTTCTATTATTTTGTCTACCAATTTCTAAGAAAAATGGAATACAGGCTATGAGCTGGGTATAGCGGGGTTTGAGTTGATCACGTGTTATTGTGACACAAAACTACAACTGAAACTGACGTAGCAAATTATTACATCCGACACGCAACACCTACTGGATACCGTAATTTGCATATTTCATCGGCCGAACCAGTCAACTTCTCTGTGAATTGTGTCTTCGGCTCGTTTTTTTTTGGTTTATCTGTTTATTTATCTGTTTATTTATCTGTTTATTTATCTGTTTATCTATCTGTTTATTTATCTGTTTATTTATCTGTTTATTTATCTGTTTATTTATCTGTTTATTTATCTGTTTATTGATCTGTTTATTTATCTGTTTATTTATCTGTTTATTTATCTGTTTATCTATCTGTTTATTTATCTGTTTATTTATCTGTTTATTTATCTGTTTATTTATCTGTTTATTGATCTGTTTATTTATCTGTTTATTTATCTGTTTATTGATCTGTTTATTTATCTGTTTATTGATCTGTTTATTGATCTGTTTATTTATCTGTTTATCTATCTGTTTATTTATCTGTTTATTTATCTGTTTATTGATCTGTTTATTTATCTGTTTATTGATCTGTTTATTGATCTGTGTATTTATCTGTTTATCTATCTGTTTATTGATCTGTTTATTTATCTGTTTATTGATCTGTTTATTTATCTGTTTATTGATCTGTTTATTGATCTGTTTATTTATCTGTTTATTGATCTGTTTATTTATCTGTTTATTTATCTGTTTATTGATCTGTTTATTTATCTGTTTATTGATCTGTTTATTTATCTGTTTATTGATCTGTTTATTGATCTGTTTATTTATCTGTTTATTTATCTGTTTATCTATCTGTTTATTTATCTGTTTATTTATCTGTGTATTTATCTGTTTATTGATCTGTTTATTTATCTGTTTATTTATCTGTTTATTGATCTGTTTATTTATCTGTTTATTGATCTGTTTATTTATCTGTTTATTGATCTGTTTATTGATCTGTTTATTTATCTGTTTATTTATCTGTTTATCTATCTGTTTATTTATCTGTTTATTTATCTGTTTATTTATCTGTTTATTGATCTGTTTATTTATCTGTTTATTTATCTGTTTATTGATCTGTTTATTTATCTGTTTATTGATCTGTTTATTGATCTGTTTATTTATCTGTTTATCTATCTGTTTATTTATCTGTTTATTTATCTGTTTATTGATCTGTTTATTTATCTGTTTATTGATCTGTTTATTGATCTGTTTATTTATCTGTTTATCTATCTGTTTATTGATCTGTTTATTTATCTGTTTATTGATCTGTTTATTTATCTGTTTATTTATCTGTTTATTGATCTGTTTATTTATCTGTTTATTGATCTGTTTATTGATCTGTTTATTTATCTGTTTATCTATCTGTTTATTGATCTGTTTATTTATCTGTTTATTGATCTGTTTATTTATCTGTTTATTGATCTGTTTATTGATCTGTTTATTTATCTGTTTATTTATCTGTTTATCTATCTGTTTATTTATCTGTTTATTTATCTGTTTATTTATCTGTTTATTGATCTGTTTATTTATCTGTTTATTTATCTGTTTATTGATCTGTTTATTTATCTGTTTATTGATCTGTTTATTGATCTGTTTATTTATCTGTTTATCTATCTGTTTATTTATCTGTTTATTTATCTGTTTATTTATCTGTTTATTGATCTGTTTATTTATCTGTTTATTTATCTGTTTATTTATCTGTTTATTTATCTGTTTATCTATCTGTTTATTTATCTGTTTATTTATCTGTTTATTTATCTGTTTATTTATCTGTTTATTGATCTGTTTATTGATCTGTTTATTTATCTGTTTATTTATCTGTTTATTTATCTGTTTATTTATCTGTTTATTTATCTGTTTATCTATCTGTTTATTTATCTGTTTATTTATCTGTTTATTTATCTGTGTATTTATCTGTTTATTTATCTGTTTATTTATATGTTTATTTATCTGTTTATTTATCTGTTTATTTATCTGTTTATCTATCTGTTAATTTATCTGTTTATTTATCTGTTTATTTATCTGTTTATTTATCTGTTTATCTATCTGTTTATATATCTGTTTATCTATCTGTTTATTTATCTGTTTATCTATCTGTTTATTTATCTGTTTATTTATCTGTTTATTCATCTGTTTATTTACCTGTTTATTTATCTGTTTATTTATCTGTTTATTTATCTGTTTATCTATCTGTTTATCTATCTGTTAATAATAACAATACTACTACTACTACTACTACTACTACTACTACTACTACTAATAATAATAATTATAATAATACGATATTTGGTTTTTTATTCTTTGCCGTCCTTTGTCAGTAATTAATACTAAATCACACGTGTTGAATTTAAATTCTTGTGCCATACATGAGTCATATTTCCAAATCATACATTCGTGTAATAAATTAAAGACCAACTTTCTAATTTATAATACAAGATTCTAATTTTCAATTTTCCGTTGCTGACGCTATGAAAACGTCCTAACAAAAAACTGCTTTTCTATAATAATAATAATACTACTACTACTACTACTACTACTAATAATAATAATAATAATAATAATAATAATAATAATAATAATAATAATAATAATAATAATAATAATAATAATAATATTAATAATATTAATAATAATACGATCTTTTTTGTATTTTATTCTTTGCTGTCTTTTGTCAGCAATTAACACTAAATCACACGTGTTGCGTTTTAATCTTGTGCCATACATGAGTTAGATTTCAAAATCATACATTTGTAAAATAACTTTAAGACCAACTTTCTTATCTAGTATACAAGATTCCAATGTTCAATTTTCCGTTGATGACGCTATAGAAACGTCCTATCAGACAAACTACGTTTCAATAAAAATCATAATAATACGATTTTTTGTTCTTGCACTTTGCCATCTTTTGTCAGCAATTAATACTAAATCACTCGTGTTGCGTTTTAATCTTGTGCCATACATGAGTTAGTTTTCATAAGCATACATTTGCACGCGCCCTTTCTGCGACTGAGAGGAGGTAAATTGCTGCGTGCGCATCAATAGACGTTGTTAATTGTTAGCATAACTAGCCTGATGAGTCGGCATTTTCGGATGAGTATTGTTAGTTTGTATTATTCAAATTACTCGGACTCAAAGTGAATGTCTCTTTAGAACCAACTAATTAACCGTTCTACAAGCCTATCATTTCACACACTCTTCCCGCCTAATCAAGAGTTTGATTAAAGCCCGCCTCTCTGGCTAATCATTTATATACAAGAAGACGGTTTCGTTTCAGAATTGACCAATCACAAGGTGTTAATAATGTCGTTGCATTGAAACGTTTACATACTGCCGAGAGACAGTTGATTCAGCGTGAATAGACGATTCCTCAGCTCAACATCATTGGACCAAATTTAAACGAATATGAAATCGTGACCGGAAGAAATGAAGATACATTTAGGAATTAGAAAATGTTCAGATGAGCAGACAACAACGTCAGACATTGGCTTCCGGTCGACATGATATCTGTCCGTGCAAACTTATTGACTTAATTACGTATTCACTTGATAAACGTCCGGTCATTTTCGACAACGAAAGATCAGGGACGTAGCCTGGTTGAAGCACTTGCTCTTAATCGGTGGGTTAAGTACTTACATGGCTAAGCTGTCATGCGTGTTTCCACAAGTAAGGCGTTCATTTCGTATTCTTTTAAAGTTTTTCATATTTTTCCGGCTTAGCTCTTTCTAACAGATAAACTTTCCAAAAAGAAAGGGTCTACCATTATTTTTTACTTCGTTATTACTATCTACTCTTACTGTCACCAGTAACACCGTGGTCTTATTGTTCATAGGGTAATAGTAATTCAATTAACACAGTGTGTGTTTTTTTTTGTTATGCTACTGTTTTTTTCTGTAATATACTGCAAATTTTCAATCGAAATAATGACTGCTCCTAGTTTTATGGAATATAAGAATAACCGTTTCACAATTCTAACGCATCATTATAAAACTCATGCATATTGATTTTCTTTCTGACGTTCGTTTTGAATTTTTAACATTATAGAATTCATGCAATAATACAATACTTACATTCAAAGAAATTAAGCTTATTCAGTTTAATACTCATAATGTCTTCGAGAATTCATACTTTTCTTTTTTAATTCAATTATTTTTTCACAAGACGTTTCTGATGACGTTAAAAAATAACGCACTCTTTGAATAATGTTTTGAATTTTCTTTATGTCTATTTAATAGCGAAATGTGCACAACTAATCATATTATCGTTGACTAAACCAGGAAATAACACTGTCGTCGTATGTCTTAGCCGGAATTTAAGTTTGGTCTGGAATTTCTTTATACAACAAGAAAAAACGGCGACTATTCTAATTGAACAACAAAACAAATACATATTCGCACCCGGCGATAAAAAAAACTTTAACGCAACATGTGGCTGTTGTTTTTTTTTATATCCAGACACACTTATTTTAGATGTCAGTCATGCCGGAAGTCGTTTCACTCAAAGCATGTATCCACTAATTGAAATGAGCTGAAAAGAACCAAAGATGATTATGGTAAAGATAGATGGCCATTGACCTTAGTCTTAGACAGAGCAAAACAATAAGTAAGATGAAAAACAACTGACAGAAAGACAGTTCCACAAGCCTGCAATTCTTGAAAATAAGATTAATGCAGAAACAGGAGATGCCTATTTACTATCACATAGTTCGCATGCAAACACTGTAGCTTGCTGCTTCATGTGTCGTTTACCGAAAAGCTGTGACAGACTGAAAGGATTTCATGCAGTCAAGACAATTTATGAGGCACGATCTCCGTGAGCTCTGTGCAGAAGACTGACATGCTTAACACCAACACCACAACACCGAAGCAGAATAGGACAGTTATGAGTCATGAATGATGTATTCCTTTCTAAGTATAACTGGCTATCTTCTCTTTTTTTATCAATACCTTCCTCGTTATTCTATTTGAAACTAGTTCAAATTTAATTAATTTCTTCTGTTATAATCTGGGGCAAACCTTCCTCAACTTCGTAAGCAACCACTGTGGTTTGCTGCTTTCGGTGTAATGACTGAGCAGCTGCGACCAACAGAAAAGACTTAACTTTAAGGCACGATCTGTGTGAGCTCCACCCATCTCGCTGAACACCAGTAACACCATCATCACCACTACAACAACAATGATGATGACAACGACGCAGAATATGAGACGCCTCGGTCATTAATTATTTCTTATTTTCCTGATATAACTAGATTACTTCACCCTTTTTATTCATAACTTCCGTATTATTCTATTTGAGAAAAAGTTCAAATTTAATGAATTTCTTACATACTGTGATCTGTCTTTCCACAAAAAAGAAAAAAAAAACATATGGCTTTTTTTAGTTGATGCATAAATCTTTGATTTTTAATTTATTTTAGATTTGCAGTGAAGATATGACGTATATATCTGATCAGTCGATTTTTTTTAAAGCTAAATTGTTACAAGGTGGGGCTGAGTTAAATCTCAACCCTTTAAAATTGTGAGTCTGATTAATATGGTTTTAATAAGTATTAGTAATAATTGACCAACATAATTTTAAAAATAAAACAAGTATACTGTCCTAGTATTAGTTTTCACTATCAATATTTTAGTAATAAGTAGAAAAGAAGTATTGAATAATAACAATTCCATGTTAGTTCATATTGAGAAGTGTAATGCAGTTTGAAACACCTAGGAAATGTGTTTGCCTTTCATTTTTATTATAATTAATTTGCAACCAATGAAAATTCAACTTTAAGATATAATAGAAAACCTGTGTATCGCTGAGTCAGTATTTGTTATATATATATTATATATATATATATATATATATATATATATATATATATATATATATATATAATGGTAATAATCCAGGTGAAAAATATCCACAGGGTGGTAATCCAGAGAATTTTAACCGGGTTTATAAAAAGTGCTCACTATCAAAATAGAGCTTTATATATGATAATTTTATTTACACAGACATGTACAAAATCTGCGACACTGGCATGTCGATGTGATCGATCAACAGTTACTATAAACTGAGATCTCATCAGGCAGAGTTAGAACTCGATCTTAACCTCAGATCATATTTGGAGAGAATGAAGTGGAGGGATAGAGAAAGAGAAGAAGGAGAGAAATTTAACATTTCAAAAATTTTTAATTTTTGTTTTCTGTTTTTGTTTCTTAGATTTTTTAATTTTTTTAATTTTTAATTTTTAATTTTTTAACGGCCTTAATTTTTGAAATGTTAAATTTCTTTCCTTTATAGTAACTGTTGATCGATAACATCGACATGCCAGTATCGCAGATTTTGTACTTGTCTGTGTAAATAAAATTATCATATATATATATATATATATATATATATATATATATATATATGATTAGATATATAATTTCTTAATTTTGACATTGTTTGATAAATAAGATTAATTTGATAAGAAAGTATTTACTTGAAAATTGCTCACGGACAACAACCAGTAGTGTCCCCTCGAGTCTGAGTGACAACAAGCCTCTCCCAAATTCCAGT
Organism: Sepiola atlantica; assembly: GCA_963556195.1. NCBI lineage: Eukaryota > Metazoa > Mollusca > Cephalopoda > Sepiida > Sepiolidae > Sepiola > Sepiola atlantica. The sequence continues at coordinate 94,713,629 of OY744535.1, forward strand.
TTTCTCCACCTGTTTTCGATCACAATTGCAAATGACCTTACTGTATCTGAACAGCTGCTTACCATTGATCACTTGCTCGCAACGACCATTGGTCTACCCTGGGATTTGGGTGGCAAAAAGCCTACCCACTTACTCAGCACTCTCCCTACTCTTCCAGTGGAGGTCTGGTTAGTGCTGTCCCTCCTCGGGCTTTCATCCGTGTTGACTTTCTACGATAATATTTTGTAATGTCAGTTGGGTACGGTGCCATTTTATTTTATTTATTTATCGTTGTTTTGAAAAGATAATCATTAAAATAAATGAAATCTTTGTCACTAAAATGTAACGTAAAATCGTATATATATATATATATATATATATATATATATATATATATATATATATATATATATATATATATAAGTGTTTAAGGTTCATATTTTTTTTTTAAAAGCATCTATTGTTAAATTTAAGAAGGAATAGGTAAAATAAATACCTTTTGAAGCATTAAGATGCGATATCAATCTTTTTTTTTATAAAAAGAAAAACAATAAATCGAAACCGATTTCTTTTTTTTCTTTTTTTATTACAAACTAGCATTTTTTGTTAGTTTAAAGTGATACAGATATTTCGCCAAAACCTGGCATCCTCGGTGTGTAATATCCTGATGTCATCGGATTTGTATTTTTTTTTCTCATACCGGCTTGTTGTTGTTATTACAGCCGGGCCAAATGGGTTAGCTGTTGTTTCCCAGTATCAAATATGAAGAACGTGAATGCAGCACGTGATTTGTATAAGTGTTTAAGGTTCATATATATATTTTTTTGGTACTGACTTAAAGCAAGACTGCTCGGTATAGGAGGTCGGTTTTCTAAGTACGTATTTCTAACGATTGCGTAGTAATTAATGATGTATAACTTATTTCTGGTAGTGTTTCTCCGACCTTTTCTTAATTGTTGTAAACGTTAGAAAATATATTACAAGAAACTGTCTATTTTTAGAATATCAAATATGTTAACTACATGTTTAAAGTAAATAATGTATAAATAACTCACAAACAATTTCGACGCCATGGCTGCGTATCGAAACCGGAACCATTAGGTATTTCATATTTCTTCTTACAAACTCAGCTATTTCGCAAAGATTTTGATAAATGATTGACATTTTCTTACTTAGTCTAACAATTTATTTTGTTTATTTGCGTTATTTTAAAAAAATATTTATTGTTTTATCTGCGTATTGGCGTTAAACAACTATTAAATATGAGAGTAAAACACATGTAAATGAAAACTATATAACAACACTTCATAATCAACAATATCCGTGTTTTTACGCTACCAAAAATTCTGTAACGAAACTATCCCATAAAAAAGGTCTGTAACGAGATTATCCCATGAAAAAAGTCTGTAACGAGACTATCCCATGAACAAAAGTCTGTAACGAGACTATCCCATGAAAAAATGTCTAGAACAAGACTATCCCATGAAAAAAATTCTGTAACGAGACTATACCATGAACAAAAGTCTGTAACGAGACTATCCTATGAACAAAAGTCTGTAACGAGACTATCCCATGAACAAAAGTCTGGAACGAGACTATCCCATAAAAAATGTCTAGAACAAGACTATCCCATGAAAAAAATTCTGTAACGAGACTATCCTATGAAAATAGTATGTAGCGAGACTATCCCATGAAAAAAAGTGTGGAACAAGACTACTACATGAAACAAAATTTTGTAACGAGTC